>JBBPJT010000818.1:0-14455 GCA_038088895.1 Xerocomus potaroensis
AACTTCCCCATCTCCCCTTTTGGTCGTTCCCCATAGTTTGGTCAACCGGATTAGGTAGACACCGCTTGGTCCGTTCGCACAAGTAGTAGGGATAAATACCTCGCGCATGTACTAGTAGCGATAAGCTAGTTCTACACAATATAGTGTAGTTCCTAGTTCTTCCTGTGTAACTTCTAAGGTCTTTGGGTTACTCCTCTGACTAGAAGATCCCTCGGAATTACAACAAGCGTAACAAAAGAACTAGCTTCTCCTCGCTGAGACGCTATTTACGCTCCAGCCATTTCGTCCCGTCGATATCGCTTCCGCGCCCCCACTCCCTCCCCTCCACCAGACTCTGAGGAAGAAGGGTCCCCCATCGCTCTCTCTCCTGCCCAATCCGCATACCATCTTCCCCCTTCCGCTCCACCTTCCCCTCCCCTAGCTCTAACTCCTCTCGCATTTCCCCCACCCCTTCCCCCCGCTCCTCTTGCACTACTCCCTCCACCAGTCATGAATGTCCCCCCCAACCCACCTGAACGGAAGGCTGGAATGCCTTCCGACTTTACCGGGGAAACGTCGAAGGCTGTCAGTTGGGGAATGGCAATGACAGCCTATTTTACATTAAACCCCACCATCTACGTTACGGATGGAGATAAGATACTTGCAGCATTAAGCAAGTTTACCAAAGGACGAGGAGTTCCCTTTGCCGAGAAATGGTACACCAGACTAAACAACCCCGCTCTCCTTCCCGCGCAATTAACATATGATGTCTTTATGGAAGATTTTGGGAAAACCTTTTATCCCTATAATTTCAAAGAGAAAGCTCAACGAAAGATGCTGAACACTCGTCAGAATCTAAAAGATAAGGAAGAGGGTTTCCAGAACTACTTAGCCGATTTTCAGTTACACGCCGCTCGATCTGGTGTCACCGACGATGCCACCTTAATTGACGCCTTCACTGGAGGACTTGACCCTCAGCTTGCCCAAATGATTCTCTCTATGGGAACTCTGCCAGCTACTCTTGATGAATGGGTTACAGCTGCAGCTAAGTTCCACGCCCAACAGCAACGAATTCGTGCACTTCGCACCGGTGGCTCACTCAGCAGTCATCTAGGCGGGAGAGCTAGAGATCCTAACGCTATGGAGATCGATGCAACCTTCCTTTCACCTGCCAATCGCGCGAAACACCTTAGGGAAAACAGATGTTTCATGTGTCACCGTATTGGTTGCCGATCAGGGAACCACCAAGCCGGGAGGACAAATCCCCAACGAACACGAAGAGAGGAGAACGTTCAAACAAACTCCCCTTCCCCCTCGACAAACCCCTTCCGTCAACGCCTCAATGGACAGAGTAACACACGACAAAACATTCATACCACCAGTGTTCTCGACCAGTATATCGCTACCTTGGTAGTGCAAGGAACGACCACTGAACAAATCCATCAAGTTTTGCAGGCGTGTTATACCGACTTGGAAACCCAGGGAGAAGAGGTAAATAGGGTGGAGACGGATTTTTGAGAAGAGGGAAAGCCCCGTTGACGACTTCCCCCCTCTTAACTAAAGCTTTGACCATAATGTATGTGAAAGGAAACATGACGAAATCTATACATCTTCCTCTCCGTCTACGAAAAGGATCAAAATTTGTCAACACTCGAGCCCTACTAGATAGTGGAGCTACTGGCAGCTTCCTTGATTCAGCGTTTGTCAAACGGAATCACCTCCCCACTACTCGACTACTTATTCCCCTGGAAGTATGAAACGTCGATGGAACAAAGAATAAAGAAGCGTGGATCACGCACAAGACGACACTCGCAACGATAGTCCCAGGATGGAGTGCTCCTTGGGAGTTTTTCATCACCAATTTAGGAAAAGAAGAGGCGATTTTAGGACTTCCATGGTTGCAACATACCAATCCCCTTGTTGATTGGGCACGAGGGAATGTGCAGTTTGCTACTCCACCTCCAAGCGAATCCCTGAGCGATACTCTCTTGGCTCGATTCCTCCACCTCTCCCCTGACTCGCAAATTGCTCGAAGGTGGAAGAAACGCTATCAACCTACTTTATCAATCGCAAAAACAACCTTATCTACCTCCCTCGCTACCGAAAAAGGCGCCCCACAAACGACTCTTCCTCCCTTCCTTACCATGTTCCAAGACGTCTTTGAGGAACCATGTATGGGTGCCCTCCCTCCTTCACAGGACTTTGACCATGCTATAGTTCTCACCCCTGGATTTGTCCCAAAGATTGGAAAAGTCTATCGCCTAAATCCAGCTGAACAGCAGGCATGCAGAGCCTTTCTCGATGAAAACCTAGCAGCGGGACGTATCGTTCCCTCCACTTCCCCCCAAGCCTCCCCTTTCTTCTTTGTGCCCAAGAAGACTGGCGACCTTCGTCCTTGCCAGGATTATCGATACCTTAACGAGCATACAGTGAAAAATGCCTACCCCCTCCCTCTCATCTCCGACCTCTTCGACAAGTTGCAACAATCATCCATCTTCACAAAAATGGACATCCGATGGGGATACAACAACGTCCTCATTCGCCCCGAAGACCGGTGGAAAGCGGCTTTCATCACCCCGTTCGGCCTCTTCGAACCAACAGTGATGTTCTTTGGCCTATGCAATTCACCCGCGACGTTCCAAGCGATGATGAACCATCTCTTTCGAGATTACCTTGCCGAAGGATGGTTGATCATTTATATGGATGACATCTTAATCCACTCTTCCGATCTGTCCATCCACCGGGAATGCACAAAGAAGGTTCTCTATCGCTTGCGAGAACACAATCTCTATCTGAAGTTGTCTAAATGCACGTTCGACGCCTCGCAAGTCGAGTATCTCGGCATGATTGTGGCTCATAACCAACTGCAAATGGACCCAGTGAAAGTATCCGCCATCACAAACTGGGTACCTCCTCACTCGTTGAAAGGCGTTCATTCGTTTCTGGGTTTCTGCAACTTCTATCGCCGCTTTATCCCTAGTTTCGCCACCATTGCCGCTCCCCTCCATCAACTAACCCGAAAAGACCAACCTTGGTCTTGGTCCCCCGCCTGTGATGAAGCCTTCCGAAGGTTAAAAACAATCTTCGTATCTGCACCGGTGTTATCCCTTCCCAACCTCCAACTGCCTTTCGTCGTTATGACTGATGCTTCCTTGTTAGCTTCCAGAGGTGTTCTTATGCAACGGGACACGAACGGCGACCTCCACCCTTGCAGTTATCTTTCTCGTACATTCTCTCCCGCCGAACGAAATTACGACATTTATGATCGGGAGCTCCTCGCTGTCATCCACGCTCTTGCAGAATGGCGACACTATCTGCAAGGAACTGGTCTTCCCGTTACCGTCCTCACCGACCACAAGAACCTTTCTTACTTCCGTCAACCGCACTGTCTCTCCCGTCGCCAAGCTCATTGGATGCTTTTCCTTCAAGATTTCGACCTCCATTTTTCGGTTCAACCGGGCACGGCCATGGGCCCTGCCGATGCGCTTTCCCGCTCCATTTCCCCTGATACTTCGTCTGATAATACCGATGTTACCATACTCCCAGACGACCTCTTCATCTCCCTTATCGACACCGCCCTCCTCGACAAAATTCACCGCTCCTCCTCTTCCGATCCCCTGGTTCTCTCGGCCCTTGACCGCATGCGTGAAAGTTCTCCCCTCTTTCCTCGTTCCTCTCGTTCCGACTGGTCGTTCACCGATGGTTGCCTCTATTACCGCCGTCGTCTTTATGTGCCCCCTCCTGCTCGTCACGACCTCGTCTCCTCCATTCACGTGTCCTCCGCTGGTGGTCACGGTGGCATCTTCCGTACCACTGCTCTTCTCCAGCGCGAGTATTGGTGGCCCGGCCTTTCCTCTTTCGTCCGCCGTTTTGTTTTAGGTTGCGCCCTCTGCCAGTCTAGCAAGGTCAACACCCATCCTGTCGTTCCCCCCCTTTCTCCCCTCTCCTCCGTCGCCACCCGCCCCTTTCAGCAGATCTCCGTCGACCTTGTCTCTGGTTTCCCACCGGTAGCGGCCATTGATGCTGTCTTGGTCGTGGTCGACCATGGGCTTAGTAAGGGGGTCTTTTTCATTCCTTGTTCTAAAGCCGTCGACGCCGCAACTGTTGCCCATCTCTTTTACACTCACGTCTTTCCCCACGTTGGCCTACACGACCACGTTATCTCTGATCGAGGTCCACAATTCGCTTCGGCATTCGCACGAGAACTCGCTCGTTTACTTCACTATGATGTAGCCCTGTCGTCTGCATATCACCTGCAAACAGACGGGGAGACTGAACGTGTGAATCAGGAGCTCGAAACTTATCTCCGCCTATTCTGCCAAGACCAACCTACCAAATGGGTGGACCTTCTCCCGATGGCTCAATTCACCCACAACTCTTCTGTCCATTCCATAACAAAACAAACTCCATTTTCCCTCATCCTCGGGTATGAACCACAAGCCTATCCCCCTCTCGGAAAAACGTTTATCCCCGCTCTGGCCGAACGACTCACCTGGCTACATCAGGCCAGGAAAGAAGCCCTCAGCGCTCACGAAATGGTGCAACAATATATGAAACAACGGATCACGAAACGATTCCGACCTTGGAAAGTCGGCGATAAGGTGTGGCTCAACGCGCGAAATCTCCGCCGAAGTACTCCCTGGCGGAAATTAAACCCACTACGTGAAGGGCCGTTCAAGATAACAAAAGTAATTTCCCCAGTGGCATATCAATTACGTCTTCCGGTTAAATGGAAGGTCCATAACACGTTCCATGCTTCTCTTCTTTCCCCTTATCAAGAGATGGTGGAACATGGGAAAAATCCTTTACGCCCCCCTGCTATAATCGTTGACGGAGATGAAACATGGGAGGTTGAGCGGATATTACAACACAAAGGGAATGTGCGTGCGAGAAGATATCTGATCAAATGGAAGGGATACTCCCACGCCGAAAATACATGGGAACCCGAAAGAAATCTGATTGGTGCACGGACCATCCTAAACTCGTATAAAAAACGTCACTCATTGTGAAATTCTCCATTGTTACTCCAGTATGCCTCCCACTCGTAACACCTCCCCCACGCCCCCACCTTCCTACGCCACCCACCAAGTTCCTGCCATCTTCCCCATCCACACCAACCTCCTTCCTCCCTTACCCCGACGACTTGTCTTTGCGGCCGTACTCCAGGACGCCCCTCTATTCATGAGAGTTGTGGAATCCCCCCTCATCGATAGCACCATCTATGACGCCTGCATGCTCTTCCTCACCCTTTGTACCTTTCGCCTGGTGTTTAATGCCGCCACTCCCGCAGACCGTCCTCCTATCCTCGCCGCAGAAGGAAATACATTGATGAGTCAGGCCAAGCTGCAACTGCTTGACCTACTCTATCGCCTAGGATTAGGATACGTCATCAATTCCCTTCCATTTGAATTAATCGGTCCAATAGTTCGACCATTCCTACGACATCTCCACCCCACGGTTTGATACGATTATCTCAACACAAATGAAGCCACGGTGACTCTGCGGGTGCCCGACTCTCTCCCCTATTCATCCATTGTTCCCCCATCCAACACCTCCATTTCATCTCTCCCCGTGATGCCAGGGATAGTGACTCCCTCAACGCAGTCACCTGTAATCCCTCCCCTTCCCCCGTCGTCCCCTGCTTCTGATCAAGAAAACGTTCCCCCCCTTGTACCCCTCGACAACGACAACTCGACCCCTATCCCTGTTCCTCCTCCAGCTTTGCCTTTCCCTACGTCCCCTTCCCCAACCGAATCCCCGAAAAAGGCAAAGAAGAAAGGGAAGAAACGAGCAGTCATGACGTACGGCCTCTCCTCCTCCCCCGCGTATAATCTCCATCCAAAGAAGACGACTTCCGCCCCCGTCTATATCGACACTCCTGCCGCCTCCTCCTCTGTTGTTGAACCAGCGTGGTTCTCCCGCTGTGAATGGTGCAACGAAACCAACACCCATCTGGGAATATGGTGTCCCACCCATCAATGTCCATTGTGTTCCGTTTACGGTGCAGGTCACGACCTTCATAACTGCCCTCAAGGAGCGTGCGTGTACTGCCAACGACAGCATTGGGGCCACCCCTGCCCTTTATACAAGTGTGGGCCAGACGGATGCGACGAGTGCCGTGCACTTCCATGGGGGGAATTATGTCCTCGCCGTGTTAGACGTCAAGAATTGGATGAGGAACCAAATGATCCAGACGATGCGTTGTACGACTTTCTTGATAAGGAATAAAAGGTCGGTGACTTTTCGGCTACACCAGACCTTATGTTACGGTTTTTTTGAAGTTGTCATTTCTTCCCCTTAACGATTACGTGTTCATAGTTCATTTCCGCTGCCTGTTTCATTTCCGATATCTTGAACGCTCTTTCTCTTCTAGGATAGCCTCAAGTTATCCTCGTGTCCCCAAACTTCCCCATTACCCCTTTTTGTCGTTCCCCATAGTTTGGTCAACCGGATTAGGTAGACTCCACTTGGTCCGTTCACACAAGTAGTAGGGATAAATACCTCGCGCATGTACTAGTAGCGATAAGCTAGTTCTACGCAATACAGTGTAGTTCCTAGTTCTTCCTGTGTAACTTCTAAGGTCTTTGGGTTACTCCTCTGACTAGAAGGTCCCTCGGAATTACCACAAGCGTAACACACGTGTTTGCCATGAGGCTTCTTTGCTTCTGCCTCATGGCCGTTCCTGTTATAGCTTACCTCGTGTAGAAGCCCAGGGTCTTGGGCATTCCCATATGTAGGTCAACCCTTGCACCAGGGTTGAGGGTCTTCCTTACTTAGTGCTTAGTCAGCATGGTCTGTGCACCATGGCTGGTAGTATATAAGCATAGCACTTCTTGTAGTAGACCCTAAGCTTAATCTTAACATCGTTACATCACCTAAGTGTGGGCCTGTAACTTCTTGTGGCTCCATCCTCACTCCGCTGCCGTGCCCTGAGGATTCCCTTCATCATCGTTCCTCCGTCATCCCGGCACATGCCCTTGACAGCTCCTCCATTCACCACCGCGTTCATCTCTATCGCTGTCTTCATTCTCACGACCATCCTAGTGGACGTCGTGTTCTCTGTCTTCACATCACTCGCTGTCTTCATCGCAGTCACCTATCTTGTTGTCGCCCTTGTAGTCGCCGCCATTCGAAGCTATTGGCTCACTACGTAACAGTGTTAGCCCTTCTGCTATATTGAAATGTTACTCCAAGAAGTGTCCTACACTTTGCAAAGCTTTTGAAAGTCATCCTTTCAAGCTTTCCACTACTAGTATTTGTTATGCCCAACACTTTATTATCTCTGGAAAGGCTGAAAATGTCATTCAAGCCACCAAAACCATTGTCAACATCATTAGCTAGCTCCTTTCCACCAACACAGTCTGTTTGCACTTCAAGAAAGCTGGCATGAAGGGAGAATGACTCATAGTCAATGGTAACTATACAACCATTAATCAAGAGAATAAAGGGGACATGAGGCATTCCAGAAGTGAAGGCCTGAAATGGAAATAGTGTCTGATCATGGGAAACATTGACAAGACAATAGAAAGGTTATCATAGAGATTGAAAAGGAAAGCTTAGGGAAAGATAATGAGAGAAAAGAGGTCTGATTGAATAAAACATAACAGGCCCTGGATAGGGACAAGTGTAGCCCTTGAAAGTGGATCTGAGTCTTAGCCTTCATGCTGAAGGTATCATGGCCTCACAAGCTAGAGGACTTGTATCAAAGGATTAGTGAAGTAGACTGTCTGATGAATTGCTAGGCAAACATCAAGAGAAACTGGTGGATCTATTGATAGACAAGTTACAAAATACAAGGGAAATTCTACTTAGAGTACAAGTATGTCATAATATGGTTTAAGTAGGTATCTAGATGGCACACAGACCAAGCTGTGTCTGCTGTGGAATGACTCATCATGAGTCAAGTCAAGTCATGGTCAACAGTGACTGTGCAACCATCAACCAAGGGGAATAAAAGGGGACACAAGGCATTCAGTAAGCAAAGGCCTGAAACAGAAATAGTGTCTGATCATGAGAAACATCAACAAGATAATGGAAAGGTTATCATATGGATCAACAAGGAAAGATCAGGGAAAGACAATAAGAGAAAAAGGGGTTAAGGGGAATAAAACATAACACAAACTGGATGTTGACTAATTTCACGAAGTGCATGGTTGATGCCAAGGCTTCATTCTTGGTGCACATTAAAGTCACCCAGGAGAAGGACAAATAATCATCCAAAAATGTAATCACATATTTATATTTATAATATGAGTCAATAGGGAATACTTTAAGGTCTGAATGGATCAACTCAAAGGCATGTGTAGCATGACACTTATTGGGAGGAAAACTCCTATTAGGCATTTTGCCTTTGATACATTTGGAGCATACAAGGACCTCAGAGGGAATTGTTATATCATTAGGGAAGCCTTTAGTGTGCTTCTTCATCTGATGAAGGGCATCTTTGCCAGGATGACTAAATCATTTGTATAGAATGTTGTAAGATATAAGAAAGATGCAGTCATTGCATCAATCCTTAAGGAGCAGTGTGTGGATTGAAAATAGGAAATGTGCATTAAGATCTTGTTATGACCTTAAGCCTCAAAGACTAATGGTACCACACTGGCTGGACAATCTTACAGTATTCCACCAAGACTGGCAAGAGATAGAGTAGAGGATGGATAGATGAGACGAAAATAGAATGAGACTTGTCCTTAATACTTTGCAGCTCAAGTCTAAGAGACTGAATGCCAACAAAAGTACAAATGGATTAGGTTAGAGTATCTGGTACATGTTTCTACTTATTTATATGATAGTTCTACTATGCATAGACCTTACTGCAGTTGGTACTGTGCATCCTAGTGTTTGAAGTGATCTAAAGAAGTAGTTGGTACCAAGTCTAGCCAGTTAAAGACAGAAAAAGTGTGAAGTGTTGAAGGAAAGGTAAGGATAGTGAAGATAACTAAGTGTAGCATAAGAAAGTGTATATTTTGGTGAAATAAAGTAGTGGTATTGTAACACTACCCCCTCTTTTATGGCAGGAGTCTCTACTGCCAAGGTAGCTAGGAGGAGGTTACTTCAACTACTTTATTTACTCTAACTTCTATAGAGTCCTTTTTGCTCCAAGGTCTAACTACCTTAGGGTAAGGCTCTGTGATAAGATAGTACAGTTGACCAAAAAAAGAAGAGAGGAGAGAGAAAAGAAGCAACTAGAATGTTTTGTACATAGTCTAAGTTAAAGTAGCATCCCATGCTCCAGTTCCCCATACTGCACTGGTTGAGCTATTAGTCTCCCATGAGTGTCCTGCATTAGGTTGTATTTCAGGACCAAGGATTCCCACTTCTGCTGGTGCAACTCCCCACATTGGGTTCCATCCATGGTTGCTGGAGGAATCTGGCTTGAAATGGGAGGGTTCCCCAGTGGCTAGGATAAAGCCCCTAGTCAAGCGCCAGAAGCAAATAAAAGTGGGTCTATGCCCAGAGGTGGAGTGCCAGGTGAAGAAGATGAGGATGGTGGTGAGGCAGATAGTAATGGTGGTAAGGAAGAGGAGAAGGGAGGAGGCCAGGCAGGTGAAGATGATGAGGGTGGTGGTAGAGAACATTGTTGGGAAATGATGGAGGTGATGGTAGGCTTATGGAGGTGATGAGGGAACATAGGAGGAAATAAGCTGCTCTTAAGTATCTGTTCCTGCCTCTATATCCAGTCTAGAGCTCATGTTAGGCGAGATATCTGGTCCTATGTTGTGAAACAGGGATGTAAACACTTGCATGGTGATTCCTCTCAGTTTGTGAGGTGCTGAAGGGTGTTTGCTATGGTATATTTCAATTGCCTCTTCTGCATGCTTCAAGTGTGAAGCTGGTTTCTAGGTGTGATCTGTTTCATCCCAGCCTTTCCAATGCACTAGATAGTCCATTCTTTTTCCCTTCATGCATGATCCTGCAATGTAATCCACCTCATATTCCTCATGTCCTTCCTCAAACACTTCTATAGCATCAGGTCTAAGCTTGGGTTGCCCTGGTGGCACATCTTTATAAGGTTTGACTCTGAAGATATTAACTGTGGGGTGGATGGACACATTCTTTGGTAAGCAAAGTGTAACAGCATTTGGGAGTACCCTGGTGATAATTATGGTCCAATCCATTTCTGGGTAAGCTTTTTTGCTGTGTAAGGGAGTTTCAGATGTTCTGTAGACAACCACACTTTATTCCCAATATGATACTTTGGTGCTTCAGATCTCTTCTTATCTCCATGCAGTTTCATCTGGTTCCTTGCTTCTTCCAAAGACTGCTGGATCTCCTTATGACTTTTGGCATATTTCTTTCCATATTGTCTTCCTAGATCTGCTGCTTTGCCTTCAAATCCCAAGCAAGGGAAGTAGTTTCTAGTGATGGCAAAAGGGATGGTGCCAGTAGCTGTAGTGAGGGAGTTGTTATGATGAAACTGTGCCATCTTAATCCATTCTGCCTAGTCTTCTTGTTTTTTAGCAACATAGAATCATAGATATTGTTCCAGGTCTCTGTTAATATACTCTGTTTGACCATCTGTTTGAGGGTGGTATGCAGTGGAGATCCTTTGTGTGATGCCAAGGAGTTTGCACAGTTCTCTGGTGAAGTCTGATGCGAACTGAGGTCCTCTGTCTGATACTACTGAGAGGGGGAGTCCATGGATACACCAAATATTGTCTCTAAATAAGGAAGCCAATTGTTTTGAAGAGGTGGTTTTGAAACATGGAATGAAGACCACCTCTTTTGAAAAGTGATCTACAATAACACAGATGGAATCAAACTTGTTTGAAGATGGTAATCCAGTAATGAAATCTACAGAAAGATCTGTCCATGGTTTGGTGGGTGTAGGTAAGGGTAAAAGTTTTCCTGCTAGTGCCTTTGAGGATCCCTTTGTTTGGGCACACACTTGGCAGCTATCTACATATGCCTTAGTATCTTTGGTTACTCCTGGCCAGGAGAAGTATCTAGTAAGTAAATGCAAGGTCCTGGCTTGTCCAAAATGACCTGCCAGAGGTGAATCATGACAGATATTGAGTAGTTCTAATTGTAAAGGTTCTGGTACATGTTGTGATTTATAAAAACTTCATCTATAGCATCATAAGTGAATGTGGGTATTTCTTGATTTTTTAGTTTTTGTGTTTTTTTCTGTGCAGAATCATAAAAGGTAGAGGAAAGTGAAATATTGTTTACAAATAGTGTCTCTGGTAGTACAGTAATGTTTTGATTATAATCAGGGATTGCATCTCCATGATCAATCAGGTCACCTAGATAGAGCATCTGCTCTTCCATTGGAAGATCCTGGTTTCTAGACAATAGTATGGTTGAATTCCTGTAGTAAGGCATGCCATCTGGCCTGCCTTTCTGACAAGGTTTGAGGGTGCTTCCAGTATTCTAAGTTTTTGTGATCTGTCCAGATCTCAAAAATAGGTCTTCCTATGAGATAATAATGCCATTCTTCAAGTGCTCTGATTACTGCTAGGAGTTCTTTATCATAAATGGGATAGTTGTGTTCTTGTGCATTGAAGGAGTAGGAAATAAATGCACTAGGTCTCCAGAGTCCATCTTCTCCTTTGATAGAAAGGACTCCTCCTGTGGCTATATCACTAGCATCAGTTTCTACTCTGATTTCCCCGTTTTGATCTGGATATGCCAATAGGGGGGCAGTGGTAAAGGCTTTCTTTAGGTTGTGGAATGCTTTTTGTTGTTCTGGCCCCTATTTCCATTGAACATCTTTTTTGGTAAGGTCATTGAGGGGTCTAGCTTTGTGAGAGAAGTCTTGAATAAAGCATCTGTAATAGTTGCATAGCCCCAGAAATGACTGGAGTTGTTTGAGGCGAGTGGAAATAGGCCATTCCAATACTCCTGACACCTTTTTCTCCTGCATCTCCACCCCTTCTTCGGATACTACCATTCCTAAGAAGTCTACCTTATTTTTTTGAGAAAGTACACTTTTCTGGCTTGACAAACAGATCATTTTCTCTAAGTCTATGTAGTACTTCTTTTACTATTTCTTTGTGTTGTAGTTTAGTCTTCCCAGACATGAATATGAGTACATCATCTAGATAGATCACCAGAAAAGTATACATGTCATTAAAGATATCATTCATCATTTGCTGAAAGGTAGAGGGTGAGTTAGTCATTCCAAAGTACATGACAGTGGGTTCATATGCTCCAATAGGAGTCACAAAGGCCCCCTTCCACTCATCTCCTTCTTTAATGTGAACATTGTTATATCTCCATCTAAGATCTAGAGCAGTGAACAGGTCTGCCTCTTTAAGGTGATCAATAAGTTGTGGAATTAGGAGTAGAGGGTATGCATTTTTAATAGTTCCCTCATTTAGATAACAATAATCCATTACCAATCGCTTATCACCTGTCTTATTAGGGATAAAGAATACTGGTGATGTTTGTGGGGATTTAGATGGTCTGATATACCTTTTGTAGCTCCTCTTTGATAAATTTGTGAATCTCTTCCATCTCTGATTCAGCTAAAGGGATAACTCTTCCTTTTTTAAGAACAAAACTAGGTTTGAGATCTATGGCATGATTCCAAGGTTTCCTTTCAGGTAACCTTTCAGATTTCTTTTTGGAAAACACATCCAAGTACTCATGATATGCTTTTGGTACTAGATCCTTCAGACCTGGTTCTATGGTTCGCATGGAAAGAGGTACTTGTGCTATATTGGGCATTTGATGACTTTTTAGCAGATTGCAATAGGATGTACATCTAGTAAAATGTACTTCTTGTGTGTTCCAATTAATTTCAGGGTTATGGCGATATAGCCAGTCATATTCTAGGATCATGCAATATGTCCCAAGAGTGGAGACATAAGCATCTAGTGGTTCAAAATGCCCCTGATGCGAAACAATAAGAGTGACATAGTAAGTGATCTTCCCATGTGCAGAGCTAGTCCTATCTGCATTATTGACCTCTAAGGGCCTTATTAATGTGTGTTTAGTGATCCCTTGTCAATCTATTCATCTCTTATCAATAAAAGTTTGACATGCTCCAGAATCTAAGAGTGCTTCCAGAGCTTTCTGCCACCATTGGCCTTTGCTTTTGAAAAGAACATTCAAAGGTAGTGACATTTCGCCACCAATGGCCAAAGTTCCAAGGCCAATGGTTCTTGAATGAATTTTTGGGTTGGAGGATTTATGAATAGAGAAACTGTTCCTTACTTGTTTTATCAGGGAATCAAGTACACTATTTTTTAATTCTGGTGCCACACTCCAGAGAGTCGCCCTTGCAGAATGAGGATAGACATTTTGAAGCATGCTACCTATAGTACAAGTAGGGAATTGTCTAGTTTCTAAAGAACTGGTTTGTAGTTTAAGTCACTGAACACCTCCACTATTCAAAGACTTTTCTATTTTAAAGATTCTGCTGCTTTCTGTTTCACTTCTACCTCTAGTTTATCTCTCCAGTAAGCTTTTGCTTCATCAGTAGTGTAGGCAGCCCTTAGATCTATAGTGTTTTGGGTGGGTACATCTGGTAAAGGTCTTCCAGGGTAATGGGCCCTATTTTCCATTGCTTGTTCCTGTGGAATATCTCTATAGGTTCCATAGTATGGGTCCCAAACTTGTTGTCTGATCTGAGATGGTTGCTAAGGAGCAGTGGATCGTCTATTAGGATTCTTGAAACAGTTGGGCCATATGTGACCTTTTTGACCACACCCATAACATGTTCTGGTGTCAGGTTTCAACCTTTGATGATCAATCTCCATGGGAGCACCCCTTCCTGGTTGTGTCCCAGTTCTGGTAAATTGTTGAGCAGGAGGAGGAGGTTCTCTGGGTGCTGGGTAGTGAGTTTTATTGGCCATGAAGTGATTCATTGGCATGGTTCTTTCCAAATTCAACCTTTTCATATTCCTCCCAACTTCCCTAAGCACTTTCTTCCAGTCCTCATATCCTGAAGCAGTGGTGTGAAGCACAGCATGGTAGTAGATCTTGTAGTCTACTGCACATTTCAAAAGGGTTTCAGTATGATCATCTGAGATCTCTGCTTCACTCTGAAGATTTTCAAAGATCTGGAGGGATTCATCTATAGATCTCCCATTTTGCTTGAGAGTTTCTAATTTTCTAAATGATTCCCATAGAAGGATATCAATCCTAAAGTAGTCCTTGACTTCTTTCTCAAAATCATCCCAGGAAGGCCAGGCATCCTCTCCTTTCTTGATGGATAATAGTTGTTCCCTTGAATCTTTCTCATATTCTTCTTCTGCATCTAGATATTTCTCCATGGTGATCCTGGCAAATTCCTGTGCCTTTTCATCCATGCAACTCAATACTGCAACCATCTGATACTTGTTATGTTTCCAATGGTTACAGGTTCTCCAGGCTCTAATCTTTAGCCACCAAGTCCTAAATTGACTGCACTCTCCATTCCATTTGCCTGGATCTGCAATCTTTTTTGAAACATCTCTTCCTTTGTCTTCTTTAAACTTATCCAGAGTGTCATTAAGTTTTCCAAGGACCTCAGACAGTGTGTCCA
>JBBPJT010000819.1:0-14446 GCA_038088895.1 Xerocomus potaroensis
ATTTCCTTGTCCTGGCTCTCGGAAAGAAACAACTAATTCTTGGACTACCCTGGTTGCAAAAGTCCAACCCAAAGATCAATTGGACTACTGGTGCTGTCACCCTCCCCGATGAGGAAGCACGATATCTGTCGACAAACGTAAACCCTACTATTGAAAAGAAATGGAAGAAGTGGTTTGGTCCTGATCAGACCCTCTTAATCCAAAAAGTTACCCTTGCCACCACTCTAGCTCAATAAGCTGAGAAGACCACTGTTGATCTACCTTCAACGTTCCACAAATATGTGGATGTATTCTCGGAACCGCAATCTGGACAACTCCCTCCTTCTCGACCCTTCAACCACACAATTACTCTGACGCTGTCGTTCGTCCCTTGCATTGCAAAAACGTACCCACTGAATCCCACCGAACAAACGGCGTGTCAAACCTTCCTAGAGGAAAACTTGCGAACCAGGAAGATCGTTCCTTCTAAGTCGCCCCAAGCCTTCCCTTTCTTCTTTGTACAGAAAAAGACAGGTGACCTACGTCCTTGCCAAGATTACCGATACCTGAATGAGCATACTGTCAAGAACGCATACCCTCTTCCTTGTATTTCTTCCCTCATAGATCAATTAAAAGAATCGACCATATTCACAAAATTCGACGTTCAATGGGGATATAACAATGTTCTCATCCAACCCAAGGACTGATGGAAAGCCACCTTCATTACTCCTTTTGGACTCCTTGAACCAACAGTGATGTTCTTTGGTCTTTGCAATTCTCCCGCAACTTTTCAAGCCATTGTTACGCGTGTGATGAGAAGACCTTCTAGTCACTAGTATAACCCAGAGACCTTAGAAGTTGCACAGGAAGGACTAGGAAACTACACTGAGATTGCGTAGAACTAGCTTACTTCTACTAATACATGCACTGGGTTTATATCCTAGAGAATCTGGCGAATGGACCAAGCTATGCCTACTAAATGAAGAAGGACAAGTCTATGGGGAAAGGCAGATACTAGGTGTGGAAAGATTGGGGACACGAGGATAACAAAGAGTTATCCTAGAAAGGAAACAGCATCCAAGAGAACGGAAATGAAGACGGAAAGGAACTCGGGAGTATAAATGGAAACAAGATATCTACTATGATACAGAAAAGATGAAAATGGATAGAAAATTGTAACATAAGGTCCGCTTTAGCCAAAAAGGTCACCAACCTTTTACTCTTTATCCAGAAAGTCATAAATCGCATCGTCGGGGTTGTTCAGTTCAGCATCCAACTCTTGACATCTGATGCGACGAGGACATAACTCTCCCCACGGGAGTGTCTGACACTCTTCACATCCATCTGGTCTGCATTTGTATAGGGGACACGGACGACCCCAGTGTTGACGTTGACAATAGACACAGGCTCCTTGTGGGCAATTGTGTAGATCATGCCCTGCGCCGTAAACCAAACAAGAGGGGCATTGATGAGTGGGGCACCAGATGCCAAGATGCATATCGGTTTCGTTGCACCATTCACATCGTGAGAACCAAGCCAGTTCAATAACGGAAGAGGAAGAAGTGGGGGTGTCGATATAGGTGGGGGTGATAGTTACTTGCAATAACGACGCAAGGACGGGGCGAGTCTTCGAATAGAGATTATATGATGGCGAATAGGGAAGACCGTACGTCATCACCGCCTTCTTCTTCCCCTTTTTCTTAGATAGTTTAGGGGATTTGGTGGGCAACGGAGACTCTGGATGAGGTAGGGAAGGTAGCGATGGAGGTGGGATTGGAAGGGGGGTTTGTTCCTCTACAAGGGTGACGAGAGGGGGAATATTCTCGTCGTTCAATGACACAGGAGATGGAGGGGGAAGAGGAGGAATGAAAGGAGATTGTGGCAAGGGGGTGGCTAATCCTGGTACGAAGGGGAGAGAAGAGATAGACTGATTAGAAGGTGGTATGATGGAAGCATAAGGGAGAGATTCGACCGGTCTGTGTGTTACCGTTGCTTCGTCAGTATGGAGATAATCATACCAAACCATGGGATGAAGATGACGGAGGAAGGGTCGAATGATAGGACCGATTAATTTGAAGGGGAGAGAATTGATCACGTTGTTACATGTTTCGTAATTCCCGACGAAGACGATGTAGTGAAGAACTCCTAGTCGTGTTAAAGACCTTAGGAGTGGACCTGGAGACTAGGGAACTACGTTGATTGCGTAGATCTAGCTTACTTCTACAAGTACAGGTCGCCGAGTATTTATACTAGTCCCTACCGGCGAACGGACCAAGCTATGCAAGTCTAAACTAAGAACGTTTGGGGTAGGGCTAAGGGTCTGTCGTGGGAATGTTGGGGACACGAGGCCATCAACGAAGACTAAGCCTAGAACAGAAAGAGCGTCCAAAAAGAAAGCATAACGTAAGCAGCGAAAACGACGAGTCACAAAGAAAAGCGGATTCATATCGTAACAAAAGCCCGTCACTAGCCGAAAGTTCACCTGAACCTTTCCTTTCCTTTATTCCTTATCTATATAGGTGTAGTCGGCAAGGTCTTGGTGGAGGATTTTCTCCTCTTCCTGTAGATATTGCGCGCGGATACGTTTCGGACACAACTCACCCCATACGAGGGAGCGGCATTCGTCACAGCCCTGAGGAGAACAACGGTAAAGAGGACAAGGAAGTCCCCAATGTGATGCCGCGCAATAAGGGCAAACGCTGGATGGACAGTTAGCGAGTATATGTCCAGGTGTGTAGGCGTCGCAGGAAGGGCATTGATGGTGAGGACACCAGATGCCGAGATGAGTATCTTTTTCTCCACACCATTCACAGATAGAGAAGGGGTCGATGGTGGAGGAGGAGGGATGAGGTGAGACGGTGGATCCGGGACGAGCCGCAGTAGGGCTCTTCTTTGTGGAACGGAGGTTATAGGCAGGAGATGAGGGTAACCCGTAGGGCGTTTGGATCACTTGCTTCTTTTTCCCCTTCTTTGATCGTTGTTTGTTTGATCTGTGAGGAGGAGAGGGGGTCTCTCTGTCTCGCGGGATGGTTGGGAGTGAGGACAGTGGTGGTACAGGGAGAGGTGAGTCGTTTGGCAACACCGAAGAGATTTCAGCTGGTGAGTGATATGCTTCCGGCATCGGAGCGGTAATGGTTGGAGATGATAGAGTTGGACTTTCGTCTTTAATGGGGACTAAGGGAGGAGGAGAGTCCACCAGGGCTAACGGTTCTGGGGGAAATGTGGTTATGGGTGCGATGCGCACCGGTCTTTCTTGTGCTTGTAAGTAGGCATACCATGCCGTTGGATGCATGGCACATAAGAAGGGACGTATGATGGGACCAATCTGGTTGAAGGGTAGGTCATTGAGGATATAGCCGAACCCTAACCGATAGAGTAAGTCTAAGGTTTCTCCGCGAGCTCACGAGAGACAAGTAACTCCTTGCGCTGCGAGAAGTGGAGGGTGATCAGTCGGAGTGGCGGTGGAGAAGACAAGCCTCAGCATAGCAAGGGTGTGGTATAACCGACACGCATCTTCGAGGGCGTGGTCTACCAGTCGAGACTCCATGGCTCTAGCGAACAGAGGGGCATCCTGGAGGACAGTGGAAAACACGAGCGAACGGGCAACGTCGGGTAGGAAGTTAAGGCGTATTGGAAAGACAGCAGGAATGAGATGAGCTGATGAGGTGGGACGAGGAGAAGTGTTGCGGGTAGGAGGCATGGTTTGGGAGATTGTTCGTCATTGCAGTTCATGTTCTTGTTTATAAGCGAGGAGAGTGGTCCGTGCTCCTCGTAAATTCCGTTCCGGTTCCCAGGTATTTTCGGCCCAAGAATATCCCTTCCATTTGATGAGGAACGACCGGTTTCTCGTGGTTCCCCTATGCCGTAAGATCTGTTCTATTTCCCATTCTTCTTCCCCTTCTATGTCCGTTGATGGGGGTTGGAGAATTGATTTACCATATTCAGCTGTCTCGCGGTACGGGGTTAGAAGGGAGGCGTGGAACACGTTGTGGATTCGCCAAGATGAGGGAAGACGTAATTGATACGCCACAGGAGAGACGACCTTTGTAATTTCAAACGGTCCCTCTCGTAAGGGGTTTAATTTCCGCCATGGAGAACTTCGGCGGAGATTCCTGGCTTCCAACCACACCTTATCGCCGACTCGCCAAGGGCGAAATTTACTTCGTACTCGTTCGCACATATATTGTTGTGCCAGCCGATGGGCATGTAAGGCTTCTTCTCAGGCTTTATCCAGAAGGGTCAGCCGTTCGGTTAAGGAGGGGAGAAAAGTTTTTCCCAGCGGGGGATAGGCACGGGGTTCATATCCTAGAATCAGGGAAAAGGGGGTGACTTTTGTGACGGAGTGGACGGATGAATTGTGTACGAATTGTGCCAGGGGTAAGAGGGAGACCCAGTTTGTTGGGTTATCCTGGCAGAAGAGATGGAGATATGTTTCCAGTTCCTGGTTTACTCGTTCCGTCTCGCCGTCCGTTTGGGGGTGATAGGCAGAGGAGAGTGCAACGTCGTATTGCAGGAGACGAGCTAGTTCACGGGCAAAGGCCGAGGCAAATTGAGGTCCCCGATCGGAGATCATGCGGTCATGGAGACCAACATGTGGGAAAACGTATGTAAAGAAGAGATGAGCAATCTGGGCAGCATCGCTTGATTTTGAGCAAGGGATGAAAAACACCCCCTTACTAAGGCCATGGTCGACCACGACCAGAACAGCATCAAAAGAGTCCACTAGAGGAAAACCGGAGACAAGATCAACGGAGAGTTGTTGGAAGGGGCGAGTGGAAGAGGAGGCGAGAGGAGAGAGAGGGGGAACAGTAGGGTGGGTGTTCACCTTGCTGGATTGACAGAGGGGACAGCCCAAGACGAAGCGACGGATGAAAGAGGCCATACCAGGCCACCAGTAGTCTCGTTGTAAAAGGGAAAGCGTCCGATAAATGCCGCCATGTCCGCCCGAGGGGGACGTATGAACGGATTGGACGAGGGAGGAGCGAGCGGCGGGGGGAATGTAAAGTCGGGAGTGGTAATAGAGACAGCCATCGGTGGGTGAATACGACCAGTTGCGGAGAGAGGAACGAGAGAAGAGAGGGACGCCCTGTTGAAGGGAGGATTGAGCAGAAAGGACTAAGGGGTCGGTGCGGGAAGATTCGTGGATGGTGGAGAGAAGAGAAGAGTCAATTCGGGCTAAGAAGAGTTTGGGGGAGAGGAGGACCACATCAGCGTTGTCGCCAGTGGTATCGACGTCGTGCATGCGTGACAGAGCATCGGCGGGACCCATTGACGTACCAGGTCGGACTACAAATTTGAGATCAAAATCCTGAAGGAAAAGCATCCAGCAGGCTTGTCGGTGGGAGAGATGGTGGGGTTGGCGAAAATACGAGAGATTTTTGTGATTGGTATACACCTCGACCGTATGACCGGTCCCTTGGAGATAGTGACGCCATTCAGTGAGTGCGTGAATGACAGCCAGGAGTTCTCGATCATAGATGTCGTAATTCCGTTCCTGCGGAGTAAGTGTTCGGGAGAGGTAGCTGCATGGGTGTAGATCCCCATTACCATCCCGTTGCATTAACACCCCTCCAGTAGCTGTGAGGGAAGCGTCCATCATAACGACAAAGGGTTTTGACAGGTCTGGGAGCAATAGCATGGGGGCGGATGAAAAGATCTTCTTTATTGTGGAAAAGGCTGTCATGCAGGTGTCGTTCCATTCCCATGGTTGATTTTTCTTTGTCAGATGATGGAGCGGGGCAGCGAGGAGGGAGAAGTTTGGGATGAATTTTCAATAAAAGTTACAAAATCCAAGGAAAGATCGGATCCCCTTGACGGATCGAGGGGGTTCCCATTGTTCGATGGCACGTAGTTTTACAGGGTCCATCTTGACTTGGTGGTGAGAGATGATCATTCCGAGGTATTCGATCTCAGAGGCATCGAAAGTACATTTTGACAATTTAAGGTAGAGTTGGTGGAGCCGCAAACGTTCGAGAATGAGGTGGGTGTGATGATGATGAGTGGCTAGGTCGGAGGAATGGATGAGGATGTCGTCCATATAAATGATTACCCAACCCTCCACCAGATAGTCGTGGAAGAGATGGTTCATCATAGCCTGGAAGGTCGCGGGGGAATTGCAGAGACCGAAGAACATCACCGTCGGTTCGAAAAGTCCAAAAGGGGTAATGAACGCTGCCTTCCAACGATCTTCTGGTCGAATAAGAATGTTATTATACCCCCATCGGACGTCGAATTTGGTGAAAACAGTTGACTCTTTCAGCTGATCGATAAGAGATGAGATTCGTGGGAGTGGGTAGGCATTCTTAACGGTGTGTTCATTGAGATAGCGGTAATCTTGACAGGGTCGTAAGTCACCTGTTTTCTTTTGTACGAAGAAGAAAGGGGACGCCTGAGGCGAGATGGAAGGGATGATTTTCCCAGTCCGTAAGTTTTCATCTAGGAATGTCCGACATGCAACTCGTTCGGCAGGATTCAGGGAGTATGTTTTTGCAATGCAGGGAACAAAGGACGGTGTTAGGGTAATGGCATGGTCAAAAGGTCGGGAAGGAGGGAGCTGTCCGAGTTTTGGTTCCGTGAATACCTCTGCATATTGTTGGAATTGCAAGGGTAGTTCGGTGGTTTTGTCGATCTGTTGTTGGGCCAAAGTTGTAGCAAGGGTGACTTTTCTGACAAACGTCTGGTCAGGACCAAAACATTTTTTCCATTGTTTACTGATAACGGGGTCGACGTTTGTGGATAAGTATCGTGTTTTTTCGTCAGGAAGAATTACTGTGCTGGTTGCCCAATTAATGTCTGGATTTGACTTCCGTCACCATGGCAATCCGAGAATGAGGTGTTCTTTTCCAAGAGCAAGGATTAGAAAGGTCCAAGGGTAAACTCGCGTGCCTATTTTCATAGCGAGCGAAGTTTGATATTGTACGACGCTGCTTTTATTAAGTGTCCCGTCTACGTTTTGTGCAATTCGGGGAATGAGGATTTTAGTCAGGGGAAAGCCGTTTTTCCATGCGAATGTTTCATCCATGAAACTGCCAGTGGCTCCGCTGTCTACGAGGGCAAATGTGTCAACTTTTGTTGTTGCTCCGTATAATTGAAGAGGAAGACGCATTGATTGTTCATTGAATCCTGTCTGATGTACAGAAGCTACAACATCAATAGGGAGGCAAATGGTTGACCGCAATCTCTCCCTTTTTAAAAATCCTTCCTGCGCTGAACCGCCAGTTCAACACGAACCTTTTCCTCTGCTTCTGTGTTTCTGTCATAGCAGGCTGTTAAAACATTGTGAATCTGTTCGACGGTAGTCCCTCCTTCGACGAGTTGGTTGATGTATTGGTCGAGAGGGGAGGGTTCTGGTTCAATGTTAAGTGCCCTGATGGGATTAGGGTGAGAAATTCTTTCAGGACTGGATGTGCTAGGCATGTTCATCCCTTGGGATGTGAAGGGATTGCGAGAGCGGAAGGGATTAGTGGGGCGAGAGGTATTCTGGTTCTGCCCTCTATGATTGCTGGCACGACACCCTATTTTGTGACAAGTGAAGCAGCGGTTTTCCCACAGATGTTTTGCTCAATTGGCAGGCGTTAACGTTACCGAGTCAACGTCCATTGCGTTTGGGTCTCAGTTTTGGCCAAGCCCTAGCTGGAACGATCCTCCAGCGTGAATTGCACGGATTCGTTGTTGCTGCGCGTGGAATTTGGCAGCCGCTGTGACCCAGGCATCTAAGGTATCGGGGAGCGTCCCCATGGATAGGATCATTTGGCTCAGCTGAGGGTCAAGCCCCACAGCAAAGGCGTCGATAAGGGTATTCTGGTCAACTACCCTGCTTCGTGCAGCATGTAGTTGAAAATCTGCAAGATAATTCTGAAAACCCTCGTCCTTATCTTTCAGGTTTTGCCTCGTCGCAAGTAGTTTTCTTCGTGCCTCCTCTTTGAAATTGTATGGGTAGAACGTCTTGTTGAAATCCTCCATCATATGCTCATATGTCTTTTCGTCGTCAGGGATAGTTTCGTTATTCAAGAGATGGTACCATTTTTCTGCGAAGGGAACTCCTCTCCCTTTCGTCAACTTGCTCAGGGTAACTAGTATTTTGGGACCGTCATACTCGTAATGACGGGGATTCAACTTAAAATAGGCAGCCATAGCTTGGCCCCAATGGATAGTGTCTTTCGTTTCACCAGAAAAGGCTTCCGGGAGACCCGCTTTCGATTCTGCGGGAAGGGGAAGGACGGGAGGAGGTGCGACTACATCGAGGAGAGCGTTTACGTTTGGGTCATTCATGACGTTTGGAGGAAAGAGGTGTACAGGTGGGGAAAGGGTGCGGATCTCTTGATAAAGTTCTTCGTCTTCTTCAGCTGAGACGGTAGAGTCGGAAGAGTCAGGAGGGGGGAAATATCTCGGTGGAATGGTTGGAGCATGGATAGTGTTACGCTAAGTGTACGTTGAAGGGACCTTCTAGTCAGAGGAGCAACCCAAAGACCTTAGAAGTTGCACAGGAAGGACTAGGAACTACACTGGTATTGCGTAGAACTAGCTTATCGTTGCTAATACATGCACGGGGTATTTATCCTAAGTACCAATGCGAATGGACCAAGCTGTGCCTTCAGCTAAGGATGACAAAACAAATGGGGAACGACTAAAGGAGTTAGGAGGGAAACTTTGGGGACACGAGGACAACATGAGGTTGACCTAGAAAGGGAATAGCGTCCAAGATAACGGAAAGAAGCATCAGTACTAAAAGGAGGACATATTAGACGGAAATGAGTCAAAGAAATGAAAAACCATAACAGATAGCTCTCAACTAGTGAGAAGCTAGATCTTTTGTTACGCATTTCATAATTCCTGACGAAGACGATGTAGTAAAGAACTCCTAGTCGTGTTAAAGACCTTAGGAGTGGACCTGGAGACTAGGGAACTACGTTGATTGCGTAGATCTAGCTTACTTCTACAAGTACAGGTCGCCGAGTATTTATACTAGTCCCTACCGGCGAACGGACCAAGCTATGCAAGTCTAAACTAAGAACGTTTGGGGTAGGGCTAAGGGTCTGTCATGGGAATGTTGGAGACACGAGGCCGTCAACGAAGACTAAGCCTAGAACAGAAAGAGCGTCCAAAAAGAAAGCATAACGTAAGCAGTGAAAACGATGAGTCACAAAGAAAAGTGGATTCATATCGTAACACACATAACCTAAGCCCAACCAATAGAGAAGGTCTAGTAATTGTAATTTAGCCTGGCTTATTAAAGTGGAGCCTTCGGCTGCGATGATAGGAGGGCGATCAAAGGGAGTGGCAGCATTGAATACCAGACGGAAGGTGCACAGGGTTAGAAAGAGCATGCATCCGTCATAGATAGTACCGTCTGTAAGGGGGGATTCCACCACCCTCATAAACAGAGGGGCATCTTGCAAAACTGTGGTGAAGATGAGACGACGAGGTAAGGGTGGAAGGAGGTTGGTGTGGATGGGGAAGATCGCCGGGACTCGGTGGGTAGAGTAGGAAGGGGGAGGGGGAGTGGGAGAGGTATTACGAGTGGAGGGCATGATGGAAAGCAGATGAAGGATTATTGCAAAGAATGATTTCTTTTATACGCCTTGAGAATGGTCCATGCTCCCTCCAAATTTCGTTCCGGTTCCCACGTATTCTCCATATGGGAATATCCTTTCCATTTAATGAGGTAACGTCGTGTTCTTGCGTTCCCTTTGTGTTGTAATATCCATTCTACCTCCCATACTTCATCTCCGTCAACTTCGATAGGGGGTGGTCATAATATATTTTTTCCGTGTTCCAGAGTTTCCCGATATGTCGAAAGGAGAGAAGCATGAAACGTGTTATGAATTCTCCATTTGGCGGGGAGGTGTAATTGATACGCCACCAGAGAGACCACTTTAGTAATTTCAAATGGTCCTTCACGTAATGGATTTAATTTCCGCCAGGGAGTACTTCGGCGGAGATTTTGTGCTTCTAATCATACTTTATCTCTGACTTTCCATGGACGGAACTTCTTGGTTATTCGTTGTTTCATATACTGTTGAGCCATTTCATGTGCACTGAGTGCTTCTTGTCTGGCTTGATGGAGCCAAGCAAGTCGTTCGGAGAGAGCAGGGATAAAGGTTTTGCCAAAAGGGGGGTATGCTCTTGGTTCATATCCGAGGATCAACAAGAACGGGGCTTGTTTGGTAACGGAATGAGTCGAAGAGTTGTGTATGAATTGTGCCATCGGGAGGAGGTCAACCCATTTGGTTGGTTGATCTTGACAGAACAGGTGGAGATAAGTTTCTAGTTCCTGGTTTACTCATTTGGTTTCACCATCCGTTTGGGGGTGGTAAGCTGACGATAAAGCCACGTCATATTGAAGTAGATGGGCTAGTTCTCGTGCAAAAGCGGAGGCGAACTGAGGACCTCTATCAGAGATCACGCGGTCATGTAAGCCTACATGAGGAAAGACATGGGTGTAGAAGAGATGAGCGATTGCTGCTGCATCTACCGCTTTTGAACAAGGAATGAAAAAGACCCCCTTACTAAGGCCATGGTCGACCACGACCAAGACGGAATCAACAGAGTCCACCGGGGGAAAGCCAGAGACAAGGTCGACCGAGATCTGCTTGAAGGGGCAAGTAGCAACAGAAGAAAGGGGGGAAAGAGGAGGGATAACCAGATGGGTATTAACCTTACTGGACTGGCAAAGAGCGCAGCCGAGAACAAAGCAGCAAATGAAGGAAAAGAGACCGGGCCACCAATAATCGCGTTGAAGGAGGGCAGTGGTGCGAAAAACACCCCCTTGACCACCCGCGGAAGAGGTATGGACGGAGAAGACGAGATCATGGCGGGCCGAAGGAGGAACATACAGGCGATGGCGGAAATACAGACAGCCATCGGTGAAGGACCAATCAGCGCGAGAGGAGTGGGAAAAGAGGGGGGAGTTGTCGCACATACGGTCAAGAGTGGATAGGATGAAAGGGTCAGAAGGAGAAGAAAGACGAATTTTAGAAAGGAGAGCAGTATCAATGAGAGAAATGAAAAGAGTATCGGGGAGTAAGGTAACGTCAACATTGTCTGATGAAGTATCAGAAAGGTGGGAGCAAGAAAGAGCGTCGGCAGGCCCCATGGCGGTGCCAGGTTGAACGGAGAAATGAAGGTCAAAATCTTGAAGGAATAACATCCAACAAGCCTGCCGACGTGATAAACGGTGAGGTTGATGAAAATAGGAAAGGTTTTTATGATCAGTAAGAACTGTAACAGGGAGTCCGGTGCCCTGGAGGTAATGATGCCATTCGACGAGGGCGTGGATAACAGCCAACAGTTCGCAATCGTAGATATCATAATTTTGTTCCACCGGAGAAAAGGTGTGAGAAAGGTAACTACAGGGGTGGAGATCTCCATTGGTGTCTTGTTGCATGAGGACCCTGCCAGACGCAAGGAGAGAGGCATCGGTCATGACGATGAAGGGTTGACAAAGATCGGGGAGGGTGAGAACGGGAGCGGACACAAAAATGGTTTTTAGCTTAGTGAAGGCATCATCACATGCGGGAGACCAATGCCACGGGTGTTACGGTTTTACTCTTTTTCTTCGATTTCGTTCCCTTTCTTTCTCTGCTTACGTGATACTTTCCTATTGAACGCTTTTCCCATTCTAGGCTTAGTCTTTGTTGACTGCCTCGTGTCCCCACTATTCCCACGACAGACCCTTCGCCCTACCCCAAACTTTCCTAGTTTAGCTCAGCATAGCTTGGTCCGTGCACTATAAGGGACTCACATAAATACTCCACGACATGTACTTGTAGAAGTAAGCTAGATCTACGCAATCAACGTAGTTCCCTAGTCTCCAGGTCCACCTCTAAGGTCTTAACACGACTAGAGGTTCTTTGCTCCTTAGTCTTCCACGGGAATTACGAAACGTGTAACAACGGGTGATCTTTGCAGGTTAGCTGGTGGAGAGGGGCAGCGATCGTGGCAAAGTTAGGGATGAAACGACGATAAAAGTTGCAAAAACCTAAGAAGGAACGAACACCTTTGAGGGAGTGAGGAGGTACCCAGTTCGTGATTGCTGCGACTTTGACAGGGTCCATTTGAAGACTGTTATGAGCAATGATCATTCCGAGATATTCAACTTGTGATGCATCAAACGTGCATTTGGATAACTTCAGATATAAGTTGTGTTCTCGAAGACGAAGAAGGACTTTGCAAGTTCGTTCATGATGAAGAGAAAGGTCGGAAGAATGGATGAGAATATCATCCATGTAGATGATCAACCACCCTTCAGCGAGATAATTGCGGAATAAATGGTTCATCATTGCTTGGAATGTTGCGGGGGAGTTGCACAAACCAAAAAACATCACGGTAGGTTCGAACAACCCAAAAGGAGTAATAAACGCAGCCTTCCAACGGTCTTCTGGTCGAATGAGAACGTTGTTATATCCCCAATGAATATCCATTTTGGTAAAAATGGAAGATTTCTGCAATTTATCGAAGAGGTCTGAAATAAGGGGTAATGGATACGCATTTTTTACGGTATGTTCATTTAGATATCGGTAATCTTGGCAGGGGTGAAGATCCCCAGTTTTTTTGGGTACAAAGAAAAAGGGGGATGCTTGCGGAGATGTTGATGGGACAATTCATCCAGCAGCAAGATTTTCGTCAAGAAACGCTCGACATGCTACTTGTTCAGCTGGATTGAGTCGATAAATCTTTCCAATTTTTGGAGTAAATCCCAGAGTTAACGTGATGGTGTGGTTGAATTCACGAGAGGGGGGAAGAGTACCTATCCGTGGTTCATTAAAGACGTCTTCAAATGTGGAAATGTATGAGGGAAGGGTTGTTGTTTTCAAGAGATTCTCGACTGCGAGGGAAGTGGATAAAGTAGTTTTCACAATGGAGAGGGAAGATCGATATCGTTTCTTCCATTGTTGAGCAATCCAAGAGTCAGGGGAAACATGAAGGAACCGTGTCAATAAGACGTCATCGGGATACTTGTTTACAGGAATTGGGAAGGACACTTCTCCTGTCGACCAATCGATCGAGGGGTTCATTTTTTGTAGCCACAGAAGGCCTAAGATAGCTTTTTCCTTTCCGAGATTAGTGACCAAGAATTCCCAAGAGGCTTTCCATCCTGGGACGGTGGTCGTAAGAGCGGTTTTATGGGTTATCCATGCCTCTTTATTCTTGGTCCTGTCGACATTTCGTACTTCCAAAGGGACAGATAGACGGATTAGAAGGAGGTGATTCTGTCGTACGAAAGAGGAATCGAGAAAGCTTCCGGTTGCTCCGCTATCCAGGAGAGCGAGGGTGTTGACTAGTTTTTGACCATGATGCAAAGAAAGGGGGAGATGTATTGATTTCGTCATTTTCCCATTCAGATACATAATAGTCACTTCATTAGATAGGAGAGGAGAAGTCGTCAACGGTACTTTCTCTCCAACTAAAAATCTGTTTCTACTCTGGCGACTTCTTCACCAGGAGTCCCGTTGTCCACGTAGCAGGCTTGTAATACCTGATGGATTTGGTCTGTCGTCATCCCTTGTGCTACTAGTGTAGCGATATACTGATCTAAAACATTGGTAGTGGTAGTGCAGATATTCTGTCGTGCACCATTCTGTCCTCCGTTGAGTCGTTGATGGAATGGATTGGTAGACGAAGAAGGGATAGGGACTACGGGTTCATCTCTTCTTGGTCGTGGAGGGTTTGGTCTTCCATTATGGTTACTTGATTGACAACCGATGCGGTGGCATATGAAACATCGGTTTTCTTGGAGGTGTTTGGCGCGATTTGCCGGGGACAGAAATACCCCATCAATGTCCATAGCATTAGGATCTCTTGTTCTTCCTCCTCCGAGATGACTGCTGAGTGACCCTCCTGTACGAAGGGCTTGAATGCGCTGCTGCTGAGCATGAAACTTTGCTACAGTGGTTACCCATTCGTCGAGGGTAGCTGGTAAAGTCCCCATAGAGAGAATCATTTGGGCAATTTGTGGGTCAAGTCCTCCTGTGAAAGCGTCGATCAATGCGACATTGTCCGTTACTCCCAATCAAGCTGCGTGTAGTTGAAAATCTGCTAAATAATTCTGGAATCCCTCTTCTTTATCTTTGAGGTTCTGCCGAGTATTCAACATCTTCCTTCAAGCTTCTTCCTTAAAGTTATAAGGGTAGAACGTTTTCCTGAAATCTTCCATGAAGACATTGTAAGTTTGTTGAGCAGGGGGAAGAGCGGGGTTGTTGAGTTGCGTATACCATTTTTCGGCAAAGGGGACGCCTCGCTCCTTGGTAAATTTGCTTAAAGCGGCGAGTATCTTATCCCCGTCGGTGATATAGATTGTGGGGTTCAAGGTGAAGTAGGCCATCATAGCCATACCCCAGCTAACTGCTTTGGACGTTTCACCTGTAAAGTCTGAAGGCATTCCAGCCTTTCGTTCGGGGGGATTAGAGGGGACATTCATGACTAGAGGTAGTGGTTGTACTGGGGGTAGTGGGGGAAGAGGAGGGGC
>JBBPJT010000820.1:0-14445 GCA_038088895.1 Xerocomus potaroensis
CAAATCTTCAAGGTGGCTAGTTGAAAATTCAAAGGTGTCCCCATCAAGAGAGACATGGAAGTTGGTGTGGAAATGTCACTTTATGGTGAAGAAATCATAGAGGAGGGATATGGTATTGGAGGGGTATATTTTTGACAAGGGATCTTTTGGAAAGGGAACATCTTGGG
Organism: Xerocomus potaroensis; assembly: GCA_038088895.1. Taxonomy (NCBI): domain Eukaryota; kingdom Fungi; phylum Basidiomycota; class Agaricomycetes; order Boletales; family Boletaceae; genus Xerocomus; species Xerocomus potaroensis. The sequence goes on from JBBPJT010000820.1 coordinate 168, forward strand.
GTGAGCCTTTTTATAACTCTCAAGGATCTTCTTGGCATTCCTCAAGTTCTGTTCCAGTTCCCATGAGTTGTCTTCTGGTGGATAGCCCTTCCATCAGATCAAGTAGAAGCAGCCATTGGAAGGTCCTCAATATTTTAATATCTGCTCAATTTCAAACTGCTCCTCAGAGTTAATGAGTTCTGTGGGAGGTTTCAGGAAATTCTTGCCATATACATATGTCAGTTTCTTGATAGGATAATAAGGAGAAAGCATGGAACACAGGGTGGATTTTCCATGTTTGTGAGAGTCAGAGTCTATAGGATAAAGGAGAAATGACCTGTGTTACAATAAAGGGCCCTTCTTGCTTAGGGGCAAATTTCAGGTTCTGTATGGAATGTTGTAAGTTCCATGCTTCTAGCCACACCTTATCTCCTTTTTGGGATGGTATGAAGTTCTTGGTTGTTCTGGATTTCATAACCTACTGGGCTGATTCATACACAGCCAGGGCTTCATCTCTAGCAAAGTTAAGAAGTTGATGACATTCTTTGACAGTGGTAAGGTCAGATTTGGCAATCACTGAGAGGAGAAAACAGGGTTTATAGCCCATCATAAGGAAGAAGGGCAACTTATTAGTAACAGAGTGAGGGTAGTGATTGTGAGCAAATTCAGTGAACATAATGTTCTTTGCCCAAGAGGTAGGGTTGCTACTGCAATAGATCTGTAAGTATGTTTTAACCTCCTGGTTTACACATTTTGTTTCTCTATCTGTTTGCAAATGATAGGCCATGGAAAGGGAAAGGTCATAACCTAAAATGCACCCTAGTACTTTTGCAAAGGAGGAGGTGAATTGAAGATCTCTGTCTGAAATGATTTTATTGTATAATCTGAAACAAAAGTAGACTTTCCTAAAGAAAAGAGCTGCAATGTTTTCAGCTGTCACAGTTTTCTTGGTAGGGCATAGAATTACCCAGTGAGGCCATGGTCAATCATGACCAAAAGTGAATTGAAACTGTCAGAGACAGGAAGATCAGTAATTAGATCACAGGAGATCTGTTGGAAAGGGCAAGAAGCAGAAGAAGGGATCAAGTAGAGGGAAGGAATGGTAGGGTGAGTATTTGTCTTGTTCTGCTGACAAAAAGCACAACCATTGATGTAATTTTGGATGAAGATGGTGAGACCTGGCCACCAGAATTTGGAGGCAACCATCTGGTGAGTTTTTAAAACCCCAGGGTGACTGGCAGTGGCATGATCATGAGAGCAGGCAACAATTTCTCAGTGGAGGGAGAGATCATTAGGAATGTAAATATGGCCTTAATAGGTAAGAATGCTGGCATTATATTTCCAATCAGAGAGGCAGGAATGAAAATGGGTGGGTATCTCTTTGGCAAGACATGAGGGGAGTCAAAGACAATAGGGTCAAAAAAGGATGAGACAGCTATCTTCTAAGAAAGTTCAGTATCAATCATGGAGACAAAGAGGTTGGGAGGAAAGAGAGTGATATTCTCATTATTCAATGGTTTGTCAGTGAGGTAATCAGGTCAATAGGATAGGGCATCAGGAGCAGTGAGAGTTCATTTCAGAACACAGGTAAGGCAAAGGTTATAGTTGGCAAGATCAAGTAGTCATTGCACTTGTTGGCAGTTTAGTTTCTGGGGTTGACAGAAGTATGTCAAGTTCTTGTGGTTAGTAAAGACCTGGATGGAATGAGGGGAGCCATGAAGAAAATGTTTCCAAGTGGAGAGAGCACAGATGATCACAAGAAGTTCTTGATCATAAACATCATAGTTGTGTTCAGCAGGGGAGAATGTCTGTGATAAATAACCACAAGGGTGCCAAGCACCATTGGTGTCTGTTTGGAGGAGGACACCACCTGAAGCATAAAGTGAAGCATTGGTGGCAATGGCAAATGGTTTCAAGTAATTGGGAAGTTGGAGAACTGGTTGGGAAAGGAACATCTTTTTCAATGTATCAAAAGTGATTTGATGACATTCTTTCCATTCCTGGGATTGGGTCTTCTTGGTAAGGTCAAGAAAGGGTCATGTAGTATTGGAGAAGTGGGAAAGGAATTGATGATAAAAGTTAGTGAAACCTAGAAAGGATTACATGTCTCATACTCATTTCAGTGTTGGCCAATCTTGAATACCTGCTAATTTACCAGGGTCCATGGTGAGTTCACCATTTTTAATAATCATTCCAAGGTATTTAACCTCAGAGATGTTAAAACTTGCACTTCTCAAGCTTGAGATACATGTCTAGTTCTTTCATCCATTGGAGAACATGTGTAGTACAGCATTCATGTTCTTTTGGATTGTCAGAGAAGATCAAGAGATTATCCATATAGATGATCAGCCTTCCATTGGTCTCCTTCTTTAATATGAACATTGTTGAAGCCCTAGCAAACATCAGACTTAGTAAAATAGGATGCTTCTTTGAGCTTGAAGATGGGATCAGAGATAAGGGGAAGAGGATAGGTGTCACAGATAGTATGCTCATTAATATATCAGCAATCTTGACAGGGGTGTAAACCTTCATCTTTCTTTTTGACAAAGAAGAAGGGTGAGGTTTGGGGGGATTTCAATGATTGGATTTTCCCTGTATGGAGATGTTCATCAATGAAATCATCTGCTGCTGCTTTTTATTCATCAGTGGAAAGAGGGTAGATCTTTGAGATCTTGGGAATAAAGGTTTCTTTCATATTCAAAGCATGATCATATGGTCTAGAGGAGGGAACATGTTCCATTGCTTCTTTTGAGAAGACAGAAGCAAATTCTTCATATTCAGACAGTAACGTTACTTTTGGTTTTGCTTTTTCTGCAGCTATGGCTAGTTCTGTTAACTGCATAAGCCTAGCTACTATTCTTGGAATCTTTGGATTGATTACCATTTGCTCCTGCATATAGTAAAGGGTAGCAATGGTGTAGAAATCAAGCTGTCAATCGACCAGCTGTTCAGGGGTATTGTAATCAAGATATTGGTTAAGTCCATTAACTTCTATGTCATCAAGAACCATATGTTCTGGGGGAGGAAATTCTTTCTGGGGTTTTCTCTTGGAAAGGTAAGAGGCATGAGCTCCTACATGTTCCAAGTAGAGGTCTAAAGATTTATCTAGGGACTCATCAAGGGAGATAGTCCCCTTTTTTCCAGTCAATGACTGGATTGGTTTGTTTCAACCATGGAGCCCCTAGAATGATGTTTTCTTTGCCACAGTTCATAACATAGAAGACAACCTTTTGTGTTTGCTCTCCTATTTTCATGTATAGTGTGGTGGAGAAGCAAACAGTGGTATTATGAGACTGGTTGGCATTTCTAGTGATGAGGAGGTGAGCAAGTCATTGGAGAGGAATCTTATTATGTTTGGTGAAGTGGTGATCAATACAGGATATCTCCACTCCTGAGTCAATAAGAGCAGAGGTTTTGATGGTTTTCAAAGTTTCTTGCATTACAACAAGTTGAATAGGTAAATGTAGTGATTTTGATCATCATTCAGCTACAAATACAGGTAAGCAAGTAACCTTTGAAATGGAGGGGACTGATGTTGATCCAGGCCTCCTGTCTAAAAATCCTTTTGCATGAAAAGGCAGGCAGAGAGCATGCCCACCATTTCAAGTTGTCCCATTGTTAGTCTGTCTATATCCATGGCATTCAGGTCACAAGGAGTTGTAGAAGATAAAGTGGTTTGCTGGTAAGAGAGAATAAATATAAGGGGTGGAAGAATTTCTAGAGTGGAGTTTCTTGATTCTGTTGGCAAGATCCCACTAGGTTTTGAAATGAATGGATTTTGCATACCATTCAGTAATCTTGGTAGGGACAGTATCTATAAATTGGATTTATTGCATCAAGGAGGGAGGAATTCCAGCAGCAAAGTAGGAAATCAGTACTGCAGAGTCAGAAGTTTCATTTAACTCAGCCTGAACAGCTTTCATCTTGAACTGGTTGATATAACCAGTCAGGTTATCACTTTTTTATATGCAATAGATGGTTAACCATCCTAGCACTTGATGTTACACTTGTCATAGTTTGTTGAGGGGAATCTCCTAGTCTGATGATCAGACCTTAGGAAGGGACTCTTGAAAGTTAGGGAACTACATGGATTGCATAGATCTAGCTTACTGTACTAGTATAGAGGCAACAGTATTTAAAGGTATAACAACTAGTTGAGTCATCAGCATGAGCCTTGACCTATAACCATAAAAGAATCCCTGTATTAGCCAAAAGGTCACTGACCTTTTATTCTTGGTTGATATATGTATAATCCACATTGTCAGCATCATTGGCTTCTTTTGCCAACTCCTGGGCTCTTATCTAACATGACAGAGAACTCCCTACACCAAATCCGAACATTTATGGCATCCCTTAGGGCTACATTGATAGAGTGTGCAAGGATGACCCCAGTGTGATTTGGAGCACATGGGGCACAAACTGGCTGGACAATTGGCCAAAAGGTGGCTAGCCCCATACTTGTCACAAGAGGGACATTGATGTGTAGGACACCAAATGCTGAGATGTGTATCCTTCTTGTCACACCACTCACACTTGGAAAACCAGTCTGGGGAGGAGTTATGATTGATAATGGGAGACTGGGGAAGTTGACTAGAGGAGATGATGGGTGGAAGGGACAATTGTTTGATGGAAGAACATAAATAATAAATGGGGGATGAGGGGAGACTGAAGGACGAAGAGATTACTTTCTTCTTCCCCTTTTTCTTTGGCTTGGACAGGGAAAGGGTACCTTACTTGAGAGGAACAGTGGGGAGAAGATGGAAAGGGGGTTTGGGGACCAGAAGAGAAGGGGAAGATAAAAGGTCTGCTCAGGAAATAGTTGGTGGAGTGCAGGGGAAATTTCCAGGGATGGGAAGGTCATCTCTCTGTTGTGGTAGGATAATGAGAGATGGAGGAGAAGAAAAGAGATCCAATGATCTGGGGGGAAAGACCTCAATTGGTGCCACCCTGACTGGCAGCTCTTCTTGTTGAAGGTAGTCATACTATGCTGCTGGAGTAAGATGGAGGAGGAATGGTCAAATGATTGGGTCAATTACCATAAAAGAGAAGGCATTGAGGATGTACCCTAGCCCTAGTCAATAGAGTATGTCTAGGAGTTGCCCTTTGGCTTGAGTGAGACAAGTCATCCCTTGTGCTGCAATGAGGGCAGGCAGGTCAGCAGGGGTGGCATGATGAAAGACAAGGTGTAGCATGGTTAGAGTGAGATACAGTTGACATGCTTCTTCTAGGGCTAGGTTGAGCAATGGTGGGTGCATGACCAGGGTGAACAACTGAGAATCTTGTAAGATGGTGGAAAATATGAGTTGTTAAGCAATATTGGATAGGAAATTGATATGGATGGGGAATACAGCAGGAGTAAAATGGGCAGCAGTCACAGGAGTGGGGGAAGAATTGTGGATGGGAGGCATCATAGTTGTAGTTTAGTGGATGAGGGGACAACAAGCCTCAGAGAGAGTGCATTCACTTATATTGTGCTAGGATGGTCTGTGTGCCAAGTAAGTTCCATTCCAGTTCCCAGATGTTCTTAGCCTGGAAGTATTCTTTCCATTTGATGAGGTATTTCCAATTTCATGGTGGACATTTATGTCATAAGATTCATTCTACCTCCCATACTTCATCTCCATCTATCTCTATTGGAGAGAGTCATCTCAGGTTTGCTCTGTGTTCTGCAGTTTCCTAATATGGCATGAGAAAAGAAGCATGGAATGGATTGTGAACCTTCTATGTTGGTGGGAGTCAAAGTTGATACACCACCAGATATATTACTTTTGTTATCTCAAACAGTCCTTCACAAAGGGGATTTAATTTCTGCCAGGGAGAACTATGGCAGAGATTCCATGCTTCTAACCACACCTTATCTTCCACTTTCTAAGGGGAGAATTTACTGTGGATATGTTCCCACATGTATTGTTGAGCCAAATGATGGGTGCTTAATGCTTCCATTTAGGCTTTGTTGAGGGAAGAAAGGTGGTCCATCAAAGTTGGGAGGAAAGTTTTGCTGTCTAGTAGGGGGTAGGATCAAGGTTCATACCCAAGAATGAGGGAGAAAGGGGTGCATTTAGTAATGGAATGGATTGCAGAATTGTGAACAAATTGGGCCATAGGAAGGAGGTCAATCCAGGTGGTTGGGTTATCCTAACAGAAGAGACATAGGTATGTTTCCAACTGAAGGTGGAGGTGAGTTGGGGACCTTGGTCTGAGATTATTTGGTCATGAAGGCCTACTATTGGGAAAATATGGGTGTAGAAAAGGGAGGCAACATCTGCAGCATCAATCAATTTTGAACACAGAAGGAAAAAGACCCCCTTACTAAGGTCTTGGTCAACCACAACCAAAACAGAATCACAAGAGCAGACAAGGGGGAGCCTGGAGACCAAATTGATGGAAATCTGTTGAAAGGAATGGGTGGTAGAAGAAAAAAGGGGGGAAAGGGGGGGGGGAACAGTGGGATGCATATTGACCTTATTAGACTGGCAAAGAGCACACCCCAGAACAAAACAACAGACAAAGGAAGACATGCCAGGCCACCAGTAGTTGTGTTGAAGGAAGGACAAGGTGCAGAAGACGCCACCATGACCCCTGGTGGGAGAGGAATGAAGGGAGGAGACAAGCAAATGACAAGCTGTTGAAGGAATATAAAGCTGGTGATGGAAGTAGAGACAACCATTAGTAAATGACCAATTGGAAAGGGCAGAGCAAGGAAAAAGAGGGGAGCCTTCATGCATGTGCTCAAGGATAGAGAGAACAAGTGGGTTGTTTACAAAGGAGGAAAGGATCTTGTCAGCAAGGGCAGTGTCAAGCAAAGAGACAAAGAGATTGGCAGGAAGAAGTGTGATGTCAGCATTGTTAGATAACAAATCAGGGGAATGGGAATAGGAGAGAGCATCAGCAGGACCCATAGTGGACCCTGGTTGAACTGAAAATCATAAGTTGAAACCCTTTAAGAACAACATCTATCATGCCTGTCATCAGGATAGGCAATGGGGTTGTCAAAAATAGGATAAATTTTTATGGTCAGTAAGAATAGTGACCAAAAGGCCAGTGCCCTGGAGATAATGACGCCATTTCATCAGGGCATGGATGACTGTGAGGAGTTTGTGGTCATAGATATTGTAGTTCCATTCAGTAGGGGAAAGAGTGTGGGAAAGGTAGCCACAAGGATGAAGGTTGCCATTAGTGTCAGCCTGCATGAGAACGTCTCCTATAGCAACAAGAGAGGCATCTGTTATAATGACAAAGGGTTGGTGAAGATTGGATAAGGTGTGGATGGGGGAGCAGAGGAAGATTGCCTTTAGGTGGTAGAAGGCCAATAGCAGACAATTTTGTAGGGTCCATTTGGACAGTGTTGTGGGAAACAATTATTTCCAGGCACTCCATCCATGAAGCATCAAAAGTATATTTGGCTAGTTTGAGATAGAAGCAGTGTTCTTGAAGTCATTCAAGAACTAGTTGAGTATGGAGATGGTGAGTGGTGAGGTTGGTGGAGTGGATTAGCAGATTATCCATGTATATGATCAACCACCCTTGTGCCAAATAGTCACAGAAGAAGTGGTTCATCATAGCTTGGAAAGTAGCAGGCAAATTACATAAGCCAAAAAACATCACAGTAGGTTCATACAATCCAAATGGGGTGATGAAGGCAGCCTTCCACCAATCCTTGGGGTGGATGAGAATATTGTTATACCCCCACCAAATGTCCATTTTTGTGAAATATCTTGACCCTTTAAACTGGTCAAGAAGAGAGGAGATAAGAGGTAATGGGTATGCATTTTTCATCATATGTTTATTTAGGTAACAGTAGTCTTGACAGGGACAAAGATCTCCAGTCTTTTTAGGTACAAAAAAAAAGGAAGAGGCTTGTGGTGATTGGGAGGGGACTATTCAGCCTGCTTTCAGATTTTCGTCAAGGAAAGTTTTACATGCATCTTTCTCTCTTGGATTTAAGTGATAAACCTTTCCTATATGGGGGACAAAATTAGGCAATAGCATAATCACATAATCAAATAGACAAGAGGGGGGAAGTTCGCCAATCTTGGGCTCACCAAACACATCAGTGAAGTTGGCAAATGTGTCCAGGAGAGTTTGTTCTTTTACTTCTTTTTGTTGAGCTAACTCTATAGTAGTTTTCCAGACAAGGATTGGTGCATATTGTTTCTGCAATTGTTGCAAGATCTCTTTGTTTTTGGAAAGTAGATATTGGGCATTCACCATTTGTAACTTCGGGGAATAAGGGAGAAAGAGAAGACTGGTCTGCCAATTTATTCATGGGTTGGCTTTTCATAGCCAAGGGAGCCCTAAAATTACATTGTCTTTTCCAATTTCTAGGATGAGAAAGGTCCAAGGGTGAATCCAATCCCCAATCTTCAATGCAAGGTTCTTAGACCTTCCATGGTCTTCAATTTTCCTTACTATAGTCAGTAAGAGATAGCTACAGATACAAACATGTCCTGTAGTATTTAAGACTGGGAAAGTCACCCAGTCTTAAGATAATTCAGTCCATAACTCTGAACTCTCAGGTTGAGTCAATAGCTCCCTGAACCACTCAACACTTTGCATCCACACCTTGTATCAAGCCTCTAAGATCAGCGAGTCTCCCACTGATCTCTCTGCACTCTCTTTCCCTGCTACCGATTGGAACTCCAATGGTTCCAATATTACCAGGATCACAAGGATCAATCAATAAGAAGACACTTTGGCAATAGATTTCAACATAATGGACATGTGGGTGCAGGACCATCCCTTCATTCACTATTCACCAATAATACAAGCACCACTCTGGAGGTTCAAGAACCTGGAGCTGACTCCAGAACAAGCAGTAGTTGGTCAGTGAATGGCAATACCCTTTGAAATCCCTCCTTGCAAAACAATGCATCAAACAGGGATTAATATTCAAGGCCTTAGATATAGAGGTGAACACATCTGTGAGATTTATGAAGGAGCAGGCTATGCCTTCCCTTCTCCCTCTTATGAGGAGACCCCTCCATCTTATGTTCACAACCAAGGCTATGAAATCATTCATCAAACCAATTTCCCTCCATCCATGTGGAATCAGCGCTATTGAAAGTCCCTGCACTGCAATTTCCAAGCTAATATCATTGACAAACACTTTGTCCCTACACAAAGGTGGTGGAATAGATTCTTTAATAAAGAACAGAGAACAGCATTATATCACTCTAGATCTCCTCTTTCCCTCAAAGCAAGGCGCATTCAGAAGCTAATCAAGTCTGCATCACCAGATGACCTTGCTATCATATATGAAGTACTTTGAGGAAGAGATAGACACAAAGGGCATATATGGGATAATTTTCTAGAACTAGCTGTTGTAGGAACTTTGAAAGCCCTTACTTTTCCATGCCACTCACAAGATCAGAAATATATTGAACTAAAACCAGATAGTTGGATGCAAATGGATTATACAATGTATAACCCTCATTACCTTGAGGAGACCTCCATTGTGCAATTCAACACTTGGAATATCAGTACAAAAACCCTGATATGTATGGATAATCTTGTTACTACTCTTTTTCAATCTCTAGAGGAAAAGAAAAAGGAAATGCGCTCCTACTGGCTATCTAGATCCCAAGGTATCAAACAAAGCCATAGATGCCACAAAGAATGAAGAATACAAAGGGGATTACAAAGGATTCAGGACAAGAAAAAGACTCAAGGATATATTGGGCATACCACTTTCTCCTTAATCTCTTATTTGCATGACAGGGTTTTTACTGATTGTGATATCTTGCAGTTATAAAAAATGGTGGCACTTCCCTCCTCCATAGAACTTAAAGTTGATTCCACTGTCCTTTCCAATATTCCTATCCTCACAGGTCAAAGCAACTACACCATCTGGTCCACAAGAGCTGGCAATACTCTTGAAATGTACTCTGTGTGGGGATTCATTGATGGTACCATGACCTATCAAGGCCTTGCAGCTGTACCTTTAGGGGGACAACCTGCCCCTGAGACCCAGGATCAGGGAAAATGGATGATCCTTGATTAAAAGGATCTGTGGCTTCATTGGAAGCACCATTGATAATTCCTTGCAAGACCAAATCCCCCATACATGGACAGATGTTGATACTAAACCATCTGTAGCAAAAGTGCTCTGGGAGAAACTAGAAGGTCTTTTTGGAACTGCTGGATTAGCAGGATGATTCTTCCTCCTCCACAAGACCTTAAGGACACACATAAACCCCAAGAACATGGCTGTGTCCCTCAATCATCTTACTGGGTTATATACCCAACTTACTTCTGCAGGAATGAATTTGTCCCAAGATCTAAGAGCAATGATTGTTCTATCTAGTCTTCCAGATGACTACTACCAATTTGCTTCCACCATAGTCCAAACAGTCCCACAAGGGGACTTTCCAATGGACACAATCACATCTTGCCTCTGTTGAGAATATGGTATTCTAAATCGAATTTCTGATTATATAACCATATTCTAGAGTGATTCTATGATTAGCCAATTGGTCTTACATATAGATCAATGCTGACACTATTCATATTATAGGGTCATTACTCATCATAGATAAGCTCCCTTTTAGCTATTGGTTAAGATAAGAGTTCTTTATGCTATTGGCTCTATTGTTACTGCACTTATACATTGCAGTTCTGAGACCTTCCATGGTCTTCTTTTCCCTTACTATAGTTAGTAGGAGATAGCTACAGATACAAACATGTTCTGTAGTATTTAAGACTGGGAAAGTCGCCCAGTCTTTAGATAATTCAATTTATATCTCTGAACTCTCAGGTTGAGCCCCATAGATAATTCCCTGCAAGACCAGATCTCCTATACATGGACAGATGTTGTCACAAAGCCATCTGTAGCAAAAGCACTCTGGGAGAAGCTAGAAGGTCTTTTTGGGACTGCTGGCTTAGCAGGCTGCTTCTTCCTGCTCCATAAGATCTTGCAAACACGCATTAATCCTAAAACATGGCTGCATGTCTCAATCACCTCACTGGACTGTATGCTCAGCTCACAACTGCAGGGATGAATCTATCCCAAGATCTTAGAGCAATCATTGCCCTATCTAGCCTCCCAGATGATTATTATCAGTTCGCTTCCACCATTGTGCAGACAGTCCCAGAAGGGGACTTTACAATGGATGCAATTACATCTCGCCTTTCCTCTGAAGTTAACTTCAGAAATACCTGGAAACCCCTTTCCTCTCACATTTCATCAATGGAAGCTTCCTCCTCCTCTGTCAATAAGACTAATGTGATCAAAAGAGGCCCCCCTTCCAACACCTCTTGGAAGGGACAAAACCAGCAAAGGTTTAAACCTTCAACTGGTCCTTATGATCAGCAACAAAGGGGAAATCAGATTCCCTCTAGTTCTTCTCAAGGCAAACAGCCTAAGAAGAAATCGAATAAACAAAGAAAGAGAGAAGAATACCAGAAGCGCATAGATGCCAAAGGAAAGGGTAAGGCAAAGGCTAATGAGTTTGTAGTTGATACTGTGCAGATGGATATTGATGAAGAAATCAATCTTTGTGATCAATTCATGGACCATATCATTGAAGAAGAAGATACTGGTATGAACATTGCGTCCTCCTTCCAGCCCTTTTGATACTGCTTCTTCTGCAACTACCCTGGCAGGAGAAGTGCAGTCTCAAGAGAACAAGGGCACCAAAAGAAGGAGAAGAAGAAGGGGATCAAGTTTTTGATCGGAGGGTTAGTGAGTGGTGTAAACCACTTTGACAATGTACAGAAGATAGAAGAGTACAAGCCAGAGAGGGTTGCACTGGAGCTTCCAGTAGAACAACCAAGGCACTATACATAGTGGCCACCTTAGAAACCCTCTAAACATGATGTCCCTTCCAAACCTCTGTTAACAGAGGAGAATATGGAATATCTTTACTCTTATCTCTGTCCAATGCAAGCCATTCCAACTGCTACCACAATGAAAAAAGACACATCAGATCTCTGGATGGTTGACAGTGGTTGCGCTGACCATGTTTCCCCTTATAAAGATGATTTTACATCTTTAGGGAAAGTAACCATGACTGCCACTGTTGCAAATGGGCATAATGTGAATTTACAAGGCCCAGGAACTATCATCCTAAAACAAGAAGGGGATTACCCCCCTGTCATGCATCATGGAGTATGGTATGCTCCACAGGCATGTCACAGACTATTGTCTGTTTTGCAACTTACTTCTCATGGTTATCACTGTGAGATTTCAATGGAACACTCACATTTTTGGGACAGAAAATGGAACCTTGTACTGCAGGCATCTGCCTTGGTACCTATAAATCATCTCCACTGGATTTGGTTTTCTTCAATCATACCCAGTTCACAGATTTCTACCCTTTCTCAGGAAGATATGTTCCATCTCTGGCATGGTCATCTAGGACATCCCTCTACTAATGCTCTTCACAATGCACACAAGAATGTTCTTGGCTTGCCTGCTCTGATTTTGCCATCCTCATCACATCCTTGTAAAGGTTGTGCTATGGGCAAGATGGCTGATTTACACTATCCTCCTTCCACTAAACGCACTTTGAGACCTCTGGCTCTTGTGCACACTGATTTAATGGGTCCTTTTCCTGTTGAATCTCACACTAGAGCTAGATATATCCTTACTTTTATTAATGATTTTTCTGGCTATGCTACCCTGTCTTTCATTCATTTGAAGGATCTTGTTACTTCTCGCTTCAAGGCCATGGTTTCTCTATGCGAGACCTGGACTGGTGCTGTCCTTGGCTCTGTCTGCTCTGATTGAGGTGGGGAGTTTATGGGCCAAGCCCTACAATTGTTCTTTGCAAACAGAGGCATCACACATCAGACCTCTGCTCCCCATACACCTCAGCAGAATGGTCAAGCTGAGTGATTCAACAGAACTCTCATGGAGAAAGCTAAAGCCATGATGTTCCATGCCTGTATGCCTCACATATTCTGGCAGGATGCTGTTCAAACAGCATTACACATTTATAATTGTCAACCAATGCACAGACTTCGATGGAATACTCCAATTGAAGTGTTTGGTGGTGAAAAACCTGATATATCATATTTCAGGACATTTGGAACAAGGGCATATGTCTTTTTACACCCAGAACAGCGAAATGACAAGCTGTCACCTAGAGCAGAAGAGATGGTATTCATTGGTTATGAATCCAACTCTAAAGCATATAATTTCTGGCATATGAAGAGGAGAAGGGTGTTTGTTACACCAAATGCCACTTTTGATGAACACATATTTCCTTACTGTCTCAAATTTCAATCCTAAGGAAGCCAAAGAAGATACTCAGGAGATTCCAGAACCTCCAGCAAGAGATCTATATGTACCCCTTCCAATTCCAAGTGATCCACCATATCCCAGACAATTTCCACCTGATCTAGGGCAGAGATCAGAACAAGATCTTCAAGGTACTTATTGATCTGAAGATCATAACTTGCTACAGATACCATCACCATTATTTGATGATTCTGAATCACAAAACTCTTTTCCATCATATTGAGTTCAGATCAATAGACTGAATTAACTGAAGACTGGGCAACATTCATTCCCAGTCTTAAATACTACAAGATATGTTTGTATCTGTAGCTACAGTGACTCCAAAAACTGGCCCAATGTTTAACTCTTATCTAGTATATGAAGCATACTGCAATTATATGAATGAATTAGATCTTACTTTGGTGGGATGTATTGTAGTATGAACCCCTGGCTACACCTACCTTTGCTCTATATATCATGTGATTCCGTTCATGTGTTGCCAAGATATGACCATTACAAAATGAATACCTCATTGGGCTGGTTTTTGTACTTTTCATTTGAAGACTGAAATCTCTATCAAATCAAGCTATATTTGGCATTGTTGATGTTGCAAATAAAGTTACATATATAAATAGTATGTCTGAGTTTCAAAATACTCCCATGCATCTTTACTTTCTACTTTTATCATCATGCAATCTCTTACAGCTGATCAAAAGGCTACTATTCTTGCTCAAATTGATGCTGGTCACTCAGCTTGGTATTGGATGTGCCACTATATCAAGACAATCTTCCCTAGAGCACCCAGGCCTTCATTCAAAAGTCCATTGGTGGACAACCATCCAAGCTTTCTTCTACCAATATTCAATATGCTGTCCATCTCATCTCCTCTTGTAGAGCAGAGAATGCTGTTCAAGTGACCAAAGCACTCTCTGATCTCACTAATCAACCCCTCTATCCCAATACTATTTGCCACCACCTGAAAAAGAGTGGTATGAAAGCTGTTTCCAAGTTAAAATGACCTCTACTTTCATCAAAGCATTGCAAAGCCAGGTTGGACTTTGCATATGCTTACAAGGATTG
>JBBPJT010000821.1:0-14439 GCA_038088895.1 Xerocomus potaroensis
CAATGGCGATCACACGCATTTGCAGTTCATTACATACCTCTTGTATGCTACCCTAGCAAACCTGTTAAAGCTCTCTATGGATATCACGGTCGAGCTAATCTGAAATGAAACCATTGTTCGTTCTTGAGGTGATGAAGGTTGGAAGTATCAAATTTGGAAATTATGTACACATACCTGGGCTTCCCTCGGACTAATGGAAGGAGATGGTACAAGCTCGTTCAACACCACACACCTCGTTTTCTAATAAAGCTAGATGTGATATCAACCAGTATCTATACCGCATAGCTTACAGGTTCAGAAGTGATTTCTCCAAGCATGAACTCGTGCGTCGTTGGCCAACCACTATTGTCATAGGTGCGTGGTGCGTGACTCGGCAAACACAAATGCCATCTGTCATGTGGCAGTTGGCATCGCATCGCCTCCAGTCCGTGCCTAGCATATCAAGGGCAATAGTAGTCGTACAGTGCTCACTTTTGCATTCCAACATTTTCAGCACCATACTATCTCAATTAAACACGCGTATTACAGTCACCCGGCTCTTCGTCTCCGTCCTCGCGTTCATCCTTGTCTCAACACCGATCCATGAGGAATGGCCCCAGTGCACTGTGGTTCCCAGTGAGTGTGCATATTCATCCATAATGAACGGCTGATCTTGATGTAGCAAATGTGAAGTAAATAATGTTGAATAAGTGCTGTGGGGGGGCGCGTTGTGACAGAGGGATGGCGCGTGCGCCGAGGCGAGAGCAACCACACGACAGAAGACACGGGAAATACTGAGGGTGCCACCACCACAGAGCGACATGTACATAGTAACCTCAGACTTGGGGCATCGCAGCCCTTTCCAAAGGAGATGGTGCAGAACATTGGGTTGAGATTTGGCATGGTATGTTTTGTACTCGTAACCAAAAATGCAATGGAAAGTGAATTGGTAGCCTTGGTGGGCGGAATCGGCAGCCAACAAATAATCCAACGTTGGAGACTTGCGGCCTCTGGAGCCCAACCTCTGTGTCTTGGCATGAAGCGTGAATGTGAAACAGGTACGTAAGAAAATCTAAACCGTTTCTGTCCTCGTACTGATCCTCTACGCCACAGGAAGTAAGTCGCTAGCAGTGCCGCCCCGTTCGAGTGTACCGACTGAGCCCTTCATCTCCAAAGAGATTCCAAACACTGATCAGACACTTTAGTGTACGGTCTTGGTCTCAAGCCATGTGACACCGTTGTTGTGGTCGGATGACTCAGTACTGCCAGCAACCGAAATGCAACCGAAATGAATCGCTTCCCGAGTCTATTATGTGGCAGTTAGCATCGCCTCCAAATTTGAAGGGAAAAAAACGTGCATGGTATGTTAAATGCCGAGCCTAGCAATGGTGCACTGCACCCCAACCTTTTCAACGTCCTGCTTTAAATTTCTTTGATGAAACATGCGCGTTCCAGTCGCCCTGTTCTTCGTCTTCGTCCTCGTATCCATCCCCGGTAAAGCGACCGCGTGTCTCGGCTGGCCGCCCGGGTGTACTAGTGCCAGTAGTGACAATGGTGAGTGCACATATTCACTCGTCATAACAGAGCGCTCACTAATGGCGGTCATGTTCTTATCTTGATGTAGCAAATGTAAAGAGAAAGGTGCTCTTAAATAAATCATGACTGCTGTAAGACGTGGAGATGGTACGGGGCCTTGAGATCCGGCAAGGTATGCTCTATACTCGTAACTCGAGAACCCATTAGCGAAAGAAACTCTCGTTTGCAGGATGAATTGGTCTCCCCGACTCATAAACGGAAATAGTAGCCAACATCTCAACGTTGGACATCAGTTGTAACGCATTCAACCCCCCACCCCCACTGGTTATGATGTGTTTTGACGGACACAGGATGTGATGCAAGATATAGAACAAGAATAACGCGTATGTAGATCTACCACAATATCATAAACAACCCTCTATACGTGCGGGAGGATGGCCCATGCCACGTACTCGCACCACCTGGGCCATCCGAACCATCAATCCATCAATCCATCAAGGCCCTTTCGGGCTCTCACACTCTGCGGTGACGACGTCAGAACTTAGTACTTAGTAGCTAGCACTGCGCCTCCCCACGATACAGCATTTCCGGGCGTGGATGGATTGTTGGGAGTAAGTCACAGTACAAGTTGTTAGTGCGCATACTGGCAGCGCTGCGTACAACTCTCCAAAACTTCATCTCTGAAGAGATTCTAAATACTGACCAGACATTGTTTGGTGCATAATCCTCCTACTCGCTGGAATCGTTGACTGTCTTTCATACTTGCAGCTAGATGCGCCATGGAGGGCCAGGGCCTAAGGCGTGAACGAAGCTCATTCCGCAGTACCTCCACGCACTCAAAGGGCGGTTCACTCAAATGTTCGTGTTGCAGGTGACTTATGGCCCGGGTTCAGACCACAAATTTGGGTTACAACACCCAGATCCAAGAAGACGTGTGTGATACTGTTGTTACGGCCCCGTGTGAGCTGCCAATGGGACTATGTTATCGACAGATGGGGTAAGAACCATCAGATTTTACGCCGAGGTCAGTCCGAGGTTCGTGAGATATTCATCCGTGTATCACCAGCCAGGGCAGTTAGCATTGCCTCCAGTTTAAAAAGCACTTGGTGCCTGGTATATTAGAAGATGGTGGCACAGTAAACATATGTCAGGGACAGTACTACTTGGTACTCTCTTGAGCATTGCATAACATGTATGATAGAATATACTGAAACTAAGGAGCATCTACAAGGTAGCTCCTAGTTATATACATGTCCTTAATAATAATTATGTAAGAACTATACAGTTAATATACAACCTAGTCCATCAGGCGAGGCAAAACCCTATGCCCAGAATGACATAGGACAATGACATTATTAACAGGCTCTTGGCAAAGGCTATGCTTGTCCCTTAATAGACTTGGTCTAGAGATACACATGTCCAGTGTCCATACTTAGAATTGGTCTGAAGTACTACATATGGTAAATGTACAAAAAAGGAAAAGATCTTCATGAAAGTTCCTTTTATTACTCTCTTTCCATGATCGATGTCCCAGCAATCAAACTGTATGCTTGGACTAAAAAGTGCTAGGATACAATGTCAGAAGCTTTTCTAAATAAGGAGAAAAATGTACTGGAAAGCTATACTACAATGTTCAATATTTGTACCCTCTTTCCAAGGGAAAGGTACTACAGACAGAAAAGAAACAAAAAGAACAAAAAAAGAAAAAACTAAGTAATCAATGATTGTTGTAACTCCAACGATCACATACAATAAATATCAGTAAAAGGATTGGAAGGAAAAAAGAGGTAATAATCGGGGGATTGTGAGACAGGGGATATCCTAGGAACATCACTGTGTGATACTTGTTCACTGTTCTCAAGTTACTTGCTCCAGCACTCAGCTGGTCTTGCTTCACTTGCTGATGCCTCACTTCTTCACTCATTTCTTGATGGTTCACTCACATTCCCTTACCCTCTTTCCCCTGTTTGTAGTCCTGGTCCTTAGTTGAGGATCCCTTGTACAAACTCGTGGGCAGCAGTGTATGTCTGCATGGACATGCCATGACCAAAGGGAGGCAGAAAAAAAGTTGAGCAAAACTCAATTAAGAGCTTGCTTAAGGGATAAGAACTAGTCAGTTTTATGACATGACCTGGTCACCTTGGATTGTGGAATCCCCTGTAAGGGTTTATCTGAAGGGATGGACTTGGCTTTCACCTTGTCTTAAAAAAGGGGCTGCTTGGTTTACTTTTCATAAGCTGGAATATATTGGTTTTACTATATGACATGGTAGCCTAAAAAACAAAACTAATGCTCGGTTTACTCTTCTCATGAGCTAGAGGAATGTCAACTAAAAAAACTAATTTTGATCTGGGATGAAGGCCATCTTTGAACTGGATCATCTGGTCCTAACCATTTCCAAGGGTTGCTAAAGGGGCACCAGATGTTACGCTTTACGTAGCTTGACGTCGTTGAGGAAGGATAGATCCCTTAGTTGAAGGACAACCTTAAGGGAGGACTCTGGAGGCTAGGGAACTATGTAGTATTGCATAGAACTAGCTTACTTTACTAATACATGTCGCTGGGTATTTATACTAGTCCTTACAGTGAATGGACCAAGCTGTGTACAGCTAAAAGAGGAACATTGGGGTAGGGCTAAGGGTTAGTGTGGGAAAGATGGGGAACACGAGGTAGTCAACGAATGACTAAGCCTAGAAAAGAGATAGCATCTGAGAGAAAGAGCTGACGTAAGCAAAGAAGAGAAGACGTCAAAAGAAAACAACGAAAACTATAACACCAGAACCATAGATCTTACATAGTTTGGCCTGGGATCCAACATGGAAAGAAGTTGATTTACTATCTCTAAACTAGAGACTCAGGATAGGATTTAACAATGCCCCAGCTATTTCCAAAGGCTGTTCAAGGGGCACCAAGGTGAAGTCTTTGTTGAATTGCTCATTAGGCATGTCCATGGGCTTACTATCATAATGATCTGAAAAGGACTGACATGCCATTTTTGAGCTTTCACAAGACTTGAAGAGTAAAAAAGAAAAGAAAGAGTCCAAAGAGGATCCAACCTGATGGCACTACTGTTATGCTTTTTGTTGAACAGATCTTCTAGTTACTAGAGCGATCTAGTAACCTTAGAAGTAGACCAGGAAGATCTAGGAAACTACACTGGATTGCGTAGAGTTGTTATGTAGTGAGCCAATAACTTCGAATAGCAGTGACTACAAGAGAGACGACTAGATGATGGGGCTCGGAAGGAGTTATGGGGGATACTTCTGGAGGGGTGAGAACGCTGGGCATGAGTGGGATGGACGAGAGTGAACAGTTTGAAGGGGCGACGATGGATCGATGGGGAATGGAGTCGATGGGGGTAACGGTGATGGGAGCCTCAGTAGTGTTTAGGTAGTCGTACCAGACAGTAGAATGGAGATGGCGGAGGAAGGGACGGACGATGGGACCAATAAGGTCAAAGGGAAGAGTATTGATTGCGTACCCCAACCCTAGCCGGTAAAGGAGGTCTAACAGCTGGATCTTGGCCTGGCTGATCAGCGTCGTTCCCTCAGCTGCTAGAATGGCGGGACGATTGGTTGGGGTAGTGGCATTAAAAACTAAGCGGAAGGTGGATAAGGTGAGAAAAAGCATGCATGCGTCCACGAGTGGGACGTCAGTGACAGGGGACTCAAGGATTTGCATAAAAAGCGGGGCGTCTTGAAGAATGGCGGCAAATACCAGACAACGGGGTAACGGGGGTAGAAGGTTGACTCAGATGGGGAAGATAGCAGGTATCTGATGGGTGGCATGTGAAGGGGCTGGGTCAGGAGAGGTGGTGCAGTGCGTGGGCATATTGGTTGAGAGGATTGGATGTTATGGAATTCAGAGGGAGTGAAGCTTTTTATACTATCGTAGGATGGTCCGTGCTCTGGCTAAGTTCCGTTCGGGTTCCCATGTATTTTCTGCATGAGAATACCCTTTCCATTTAATTAAATAGGTCCACGCCTTCTTGTTCCCCTTATGTCAGAGTATTTGTTCTACCTCCCAGGCTTCTTCTCTGTCTATCTCCATAGGGGGAGGGCGTAGTTGACTCTTCCCATGTTCTGCCGTTTCTCGGAAAGTGGACAACAACGAGGCGTGGAATGTGTCATGGATTTTCCAGTTTTGGGGAAGGCGGAGTTTGAAAGATACCGGTGATACCACTTTCGTGATTTCAAATGGTCCTTCTCGGAGAGGATTTAATTTCCGCCATGGTGTACTGCGACGGAGATTACGAGCGTCTAACCACACTTTATCTCCGACTTTCCACAGACAGAATCATTTCGTAACACGTTGACGCATATATTGTTGGGCTAACGCGTGTGCACTAAGGGCTTCTTCTCTCGCTTTTGTTAGCCAGGTAAGACGTTCCGTCAGAGCAGGGAGAAAGGTTTGCCCAAGGGGGGGTAGGCATGGGGTTCATATCCGAGGATAAGAGAAAACGGGGTTTGTTTCGTTACCGAGTGAATGGACGCATTGTGTGTGAACTGGGCCATGGGGAGAAGGTCGACCCATTTAGTGGGGTTGTCTTGGCAAAAGAGACGAAGATAAGTTTCCAATTCTTGGTTTACTCGTTCGGTTTCGCTGTCTGTTTGCGGATGATAAGCAGAGGATAAGGCGATGTCATAATGGAGGAGACGGGCTAGTTCATGAGCGAAAGCAGAAGCGAATTGAGGACCTCGGTTGGAAATTACCTTGTCGTGAAGACTGATGTGCAGGAACACGTGTTGATAAAAAAGGTGGGCTACGCTGGCCACATTGATAGCTTTTGAGCAAGGGATGAAAAAGACCCCCTTACTAAGGCCATGGTCGACCACGACCAAGATGGAATTGAGAGAACCAACAGGGGGGAAGGCGGTCACAAGGTCCACAGAAATTTGTTGAAATGGGTGAGAGGCGGAGGAGGGAATGGGGGAGAGAGGAGGGACGGTAGGATAAGTGAGAACCTTACTTGCCTGACAAAGGGCACAGCCTTGAACAAAACGGCGAACAAAGGAAGAGAGACTGGGCCACCAGTAATCCCGTTGAAGGAGAGCTGTAGTGCGAAAAATGCCGCCATGGCCCCTGGTGGGAGAGGAATGAATGGAGGAGACAAGGTTATGACGGGCGGAGGGAGGAATATAGAGGCGATGGCGATAATAAAGATGACCATCGTGAAAGGACCAATCGAGACGGGCGGAACAAGGAAAGAGAGGGGAACCTTCACGCATCCGTTCAAGAGCAGAAAGAACAAGAGGGTCGGAAGAGGAGGAATGGAGGATTTTCTCCTGTAGGGCGACATCAAGGAGAGATATGAAAACGGTATCGGGAAGGAGGGTGACGTCGGTATTATCGGAGGACGTATCGGCGGAAAGGGAATGGGAGAGAGCGTCGGCGGGACCCATAGCGGAGCCCGGTTGGACACTAAAGCGAAGATCAAAGTCCTGAAGGAAGAGCATCCAATGAGCTTGGCGATGGGAGAGGCGATGAGGTTGATGGAAATAGGAAAGATTTTTATAATCCGTATAAACGGTGACAGGGAGGCCCATTCCCTGGAGATAGTGTTGCCATTCCGTAAGTGCATGAATGACTGCCAGTAATTCGCGGTCATAAATATCATAGTTGCGTTCCGCCAGAGAAAAGGTTTTCGAGATATAACTACAGGGATGTAGATCCCCGTTAACGTCGCGTTGCATGAGGACGCCGCCAGAAGCAAGGAGAGATGCGTCAGTCATGATCTCAAAAGGAGACTGGAGGTTGAGGAGAGAGAGGACAGGAGCTTTAGTAAAGATAGATTTGAGGGTGGAAAAGGCGGTGGCACAGGAAGACGACCAGTTCCAGGGAACATCCTTTTTTGTGAGACGATGAAGAGGGGCAGCAAGGGTGGCAAAGTTAGGGATAAATCGACGGTAAAAGTTGCAAAAGCCTAAGAAAGAATGAATGCCTTTAAGGGATTTGGGAGGTGCTCACGCAGTGATAGTGGAGACTTTAGTGGGATCCATCTTGAGGCTGTTATGGGCAACGATCATTCCTAAATATTCCACTTGTGCGGCGTTGAAAGTGCATTTTGACAGCTTAAGAAACAAGTTATGTTGTCGTAAACAACGTAATACCTTGCGAGTTCGTTCATGATGTAGGGCGAGATGAGAGGAATGAATAAGAAGGTCGTCCATGTAAATGATGAGCCATCCCTCTGCTACGTAATCGCAGAAGAAATGGTTCATCATTGCTTGAAATGTCGCTGGAGAATTGCATAGGCCGAAGAACATGACGGTAGGTTCGAATAGGCCAAAAGGGGTGATGAAAGCTGCTTTCCATCGATCTTCGGGGTGAATGAGAACGTTATTATATCCCCACCGAATGTCCATTTTTGTAAAAATTGACGACTCGGTGAGTTTATCAAAGAGATCGGAGATCAATGGAAGAGGATAAGCATTTTTGACGGTATGCTCATTTAAATACTGGTAGTCTTGGCATGGGCGAAGGTCACCAGTTTTCTTTGGCACAAAGAAGAAAGGAGATGCTTGCGGCAATTGTGAAGGCACTATCCGTCCGGTTGAAAGATTTTCATCGAGAAACTTTCGACAAGCGATTAACTCAGCGGGGTTTAGTCGATAGACTTTCCCTACTTTCGGGATGAAATTGGGTGTCAACATAATGGAATGGTCGAAGTCGTGGGAGGGGGGAAGGGTGCCCGATTTGGGTTCGCCAAAAACGTCAGTAAAATCACTAATAAACTTGGGGAGCGAGGACTCGACAGGTAAGTTTTCTTGTGCTAATGTTGTGGAAAGAGTTGTGCGGGCAATCTGCTGTGGGGAGGAGAAGAATCGTTTTTTCCATTGTCTCGCTATCCAAGCGTCTGGGGAGGATTGAAGATATCATAACAGAAGTGTGTGGTCGTCGGAACCGCCCAATTGTGCGCGAGAAGGGAGACCGGGTAAGTGTATCGTCTCTTTCTCCCAGTTGATTAATGGATTAGTTTGTCGTAACCAAGGTAGACCAAGGATTGCATATTCCTTTCCCAGAGAGGTTACAAGAAATTCCCATTCAGCTGTCCATCCAGGGACTTCAGTGGTTAGTACTACTTTGTGGGTAATACGTGCTCCCTTGTTATGAGTTCCATTGACATTTCGTACGTCAAGATGGGTGGAAAGTGGGGTGAGGGGTAAGTGGTGTTTTCGTACAAAGGCAAGGTCAAGGAAACTCCCGGTAGCGCCACTATCAATGAGGGCGGAGGTGTTGACTTTATGTGATCCGGATGATAACAACAGGGGGATGTGCATAGATTTGGTCAATCTCCCGCTAGTATACATGAGAGCCACAATATTGGATGGAAAGGGTACTGTCAACTTAGTCCCTTTCCTCTTCAAAAATCTGCATCTACGCGGGCTATTTCTTCAGCTCCGGTTTCCTCCGAGGTGGTGTTGTAACAAGCCTGCAAGACTTGATGGATTTGTTCTGGTGTCGTTCCTTGTGCTACTAAGGTAGCAATATACTGATCTAACCCGGTAGTGGTATTCGTTCTGATGTTCTGTCGGATGGGGGTGGTATTTCCTCCGTTATGGATCCGCTGACGGAAGGGGTTGTTAGATGAAGGGCGAGGAACAGTAGGAGGGTGATCTTCTTGGGTTTGACATTGACTTGTCGACCCTCCTTGATGGTTGCTAGAGCGGCATCCGATTCGATGACATATGAAACACCTATTTTCCCGAAGGTGTTTTGCTCGGTTGGCTGGAGATAAAAATACCGCGTCGACGTCCATTGCATTTGGATCTCGCGGTCGTCCAACATTAAGGGTTCCCCCAGTTTGTAAGGCGCGAATACGTTGTTGTTGCGCGTGAAATTTAGTGGCTGCAGTTACCCATTCTTCGAGGGTAGCTGGTAGGACCCCCATGGAAAGAATCATTTGGGCGATCTGGGGGTCAAGTCCTCCAGCGAAGGCATCGATTAACGTGGCATCATCAGTGACACCTGAGCGTGCTGCGTGTAACTGAAAATCGGCTAGATAGTTCTGGAATCCCTCCTCCTTATCTTTGAGGTTTTGGCGAGTATTCAGCATTTTTCGTCTCGCCTCTTCCTTAAAATTATAAGGGTAAAAGGTCTTGCCAAAGTCTTCCATAAAGATGTCATAAGTCTTTTGAGCAGCAGGAAGGGCAGCATTGTTGAGTCTGGTGTACCATTTTTCGGCAAAAGGGACACCTCGTCCTTTTGTAAACTTGCTAAGGGCGGCGAGGATTTTATCCCCGTCCGTTATATAAATGGTGGGATTCAACGTAAAGTAGGCCATCATGGCCATTCCCCAGCTTACTGCTTTTGACGTTTCCCCAGTGAAATCGGAAGGCATTCCAGCCTTTCGTTCGGGGGGGTTGGGAGGAACATTCATAACTGGAGGAGGGGGTAGTGCTGGGTAGGGGGGTAGTGGAGGGGGAAGAGCGAGAGGGGTGAGTGCAAGGGGGGAAGTTGGAGTGGAGGGGGGAAGATGGTAGGTGGACTGGGTTGGAGAGAGGGCGATGGGGGATCCTCCTTCGTCTTCGCTGGACTCTGGTTGGGGTGGAGGAGAAGGGGCATGAAATTGATATCGTGGTGGAATGGCTGGAGCGTTGGTAGCGACTCAGCAAGGAGAAGCTAGTTCTTTTGTTATGCTTTTTGTTGTTACCCTTTTGGAACGTATAGATATCTTCTAGTTGTTGGAGTAACCCGACAACCTTAGAAGTGGACCTGGAAGAACTAGGAACTACGAATGTATTGCGTAGAACTAGCTTAACGATATAGTACATGCGCTTCTGGTATTTATCCTATCCTAGAATGTGAACGGACCAAGCTATACACTACCTGATTGGGATGGTAATTCGTTGGGGAAAACATTATGGGAAATAGGAGTGGGAAGGATGGGGGACATGAGGCAGTCAACAGATGACTAACCTGTACGATGAAATAGTGTCCGAAATGAAATGATATCGATATCGAAATAGAGAAAGTAATGCATACTAAGATGAAATGGATGAAATGTACAAAATCGTAACACTGGGCGCCTGCTTGTGCCACTGTCTTCCAGTCGCTGAAGGACTGCTTTCTTTCCTCCCCAGTCCTCACTCTCCCTGATCTCACAAAACCCTTCCTTGTCATGACAGATGCCTCACTTGTTGCCACCGGTGGCGTACTTATGCAATGCGACAGTAATAGAGACCTCCATCCCTGTGGCTACCTCTCCCATACTCTCTCCCTTGCAGAATGAAATTACAACATTTATGATTGCGAACTCCTCGCCGTTATCCATGCCCTTGTGGAATGGCGTCACTATCTTCAAGGGACAGGTCATCCCATTGAAGTGTACACAGATCATAAAAACCTTGCCTATTTCTGTCAACCTCACCGCCTTTCCTGTCGTCAGGCCTGCTGGATGCGTTTCCTGCAGGATTTCGACCTCAAATTCTCCATTCAACCGGGCTCTGCCATGGCCCCCACTGACACCCTTTCTCGCGCCGCCATGGTTTCAACGGCTCAGGACAATGCTGACATGACCCTTCTTCCCCCTGACCTCTTTATCTCCACCATCAATCTTGCCCTTGCCCAGAAAATTCATCTTTCTTCTTCCTCCGATCCCTTCGTTCTTTCTGCACTTTCTTGTATGGCTGAGGGTTCCCCTCTCTTTCCCCGCTCCTCCCTTGCTGATTGGTCTTTTGCCGATGGGCATCTTTATTATCGTCGTCATCTCTACATTCCCCCGGCTGCCCGTCACTCCCTCGTCTCCTCCGTCCATTCCTCCCCCGCTGGTGGTCATGGGGGTATCTTTCATACCCTCGCCCTTTTTCGCCGTGATTATTGGTGGCCTAGCATGCCTACCTTCATCCGTCGTTATGTCCTCGGCTGTCCCCTTTGCCAGTCCTCCAAAGTTAATACTCACTCTTCTCTTCCTCCTCTCTCTCCCCTTGCCTCTCTTGCCGTTCACCTCTTCCAACAACTCTCCGTCGACCTCGTTTCCGCCTTTCCGCCTGTGGGTGCCTTTGATTCTGTTTTGGTCATGGTCGACCATGGCCTTAGTAAGGGGGTATTTTTCCTCCCTTGTTCCAAATCAATTGATGCAGCGGAAGTCACTAAACTCTTTTACACCCACATCTTCCCCGTAGTAGGACTACACGATCAACTAATCTCAGATCGTGGTCCGCAATTTGCTTCTGCTTTTGCCCAAGAATTGGCACGACTCCTTCATTATGACGTTGCCCTCTCCTCCGCCTATCATCCACAAACTGACGGCAAGACTGAACGAGTGAATCAGGAACTCGAAACCTACCTCCGTCTCTTTTGTCAAGACAATCCGCAAACATGGGTGGACCTATTACCAATGGTGCAATTCACACACAACTCTTCGGTCTACTCTGTTACTCAATGCACCCCGTTCTCGCTAATGTTGGGTTATGAACCATGAGGATATCCACCACTGGGAAAAATGTTTATCCCAGCCCTCTCGGAAAGATTGTCTTCCCTCAACAGAGCATGGAAGGAAGCAGTAAGTGCTTATCAAATGGCGCAACAGTTAATGAAGGAACATATTTGGAGCAAATTTCACCCCTAGAAGGTCGGCGATAAGGTATGGCTGGAAGCCAAGAACTTACGGCTGAGTTCTCCCTGGAGGAAACTAAACCCACTCCACGAAGGACCATTTGAAATTTCGAAGGTCATTTCCCCAGTGGCATATCAATTACGACTACCTCCTTCTTGGCAGATTCATAATGTCTTCCATGCTTCCCTCTTATCTCCTTATCATATGACTGCGGAACACAGAACGCTGACACTACACCCTCCCCCAATGAAGATAGACAGAAATGAGGAATGGGAGATTGAATGTATCTTACGACACAAGGGACCTCCATGGAATTGCCGTTATCTCATCAAATGGAAGGGATATTCTTTAGCTGAGAACACTTGGAAACCGGAATGGAACTTAGCCAGGGCATGGACCATCCTGTTGACATATAAGAAGAAACACCTTCTCTCGTGACAGCCACCATCGCAACTCTCCTTGTCATGCCTCCCACTCACAATACCTCCCCTCCCACCATGACAACCTCAGCTCACCTCATTCCTGCTATCTTCCCCATCAAAATTAACTTCCTCCCTGAACTAGCCCAAGCTCTTATCTTTTCTACCATGCTGCAAGATGCTCCCCTTCTAGCATGAGCTATGGAGTCGCCGATCATGGACGTGGCACTCAAGGAGGCCTGCCAACTCTACCTCACCCTCGCCATGTTACGTCTCATTTTTAACTTTGCAACCCCATCTGATCGCCCCCCCATCCTTGCTGCACAAGGGACAACCTGCCTGACCGATGTGCAGGGGCGAATCCTCTCTCTCCTCTATTGTTTAGGGCTAGGATATGTCTTAAATTCCTTCCCCTTCGAGATCATTGGCCCTTTAGTTCATCTCTTCCTGGTTGTCATGCATCCCACATCATGGTATGCCTATCTCCGCACAACCGAACTACTGGTATGCATTGCCCCGATTACCTCCTTCCCTCCGATCCTGCTCCAACTCTCCCCATTCCTTCCACCTCTTCTTGACGAAGATGAAGACAGTCAGAATATGCCAGGGGGATACGTCTCTCCTCTTCCCACCTCCTCTCCTAAAGTCAAAGAGGAGGATGACGTGTTGACTCCTCTACCAGTTCCTGCCCCCCTACCCATTATTCCCCACGATCGGATGACTCCTTCCCCTCCTCAACAACCAAAGAAGAAGGGGGGGAAGAAGAAGAAGTTCATCTCCTCGTCTTTCAGTCTCCCCTCCTCCCCAGCATACAACCTCCGTTCCAAAGTGACCACCTCTTGTCCTTTGCCTGCCTCATTGCACTCGTCATCCCCGACTGTTGACCCCTTCTCAATTTGCGAATGGTGTGGCAAAAAAGATACGCATTTGGGTATTTGGTGCCCGAAACATCAATGTCCCACCTGTAACGCTTTCGCACCAGGCCATATCTTGCAGAACTGTCCATCTGGCCTCTGCCCTTATTGTGCCAAGAGTCACTGGGGACAGACATGTCCTCTCTATCGCTGTTGTCCCAACAGTTGTGACGAATGTCGTGAGTTGGTCTGGGAGGAGTTATGTCCCAAGCGAATTTGAGCACAGGAACTTCTCGACAAAGAAAAGATCCTCCACGACGAATTGGAGGATTACACATTCTATGATAAAGAGTAAGGGTAAAGGCTTGGAGATCCTTTTCGCTAGTCGAGGCTTATGTTACGGTTTTTGTGAGACGGCAGCATATGTATATTTCTTTCTTCATTTGGACGCTCTTCTTCCTTCTAGGCTTAGTCATTGTTGACTGCCTCATGTCCCCACTCTTCCCATGATCCACCCTTAGCCCTACCCCAGACGTTCCTCTTTTAGCGTAGCATAGCTTGGTCCATTCGCTGTAGGGGCTAGTATAAATACCAGAGCGATATGTACTTGTACACTAAGCTAGTTCTACGCAATCCCACATAGTTCCCTAGCCTCCAGAGTCCTCCCTTAAGGTTGATCTCCTCAACTAAGGGATCCGTTTATCAACGACTACATAAAAAGTGTAACAAGATTCAGCTTAGAGAGAGTCCTACAAATAGTGCTACTTATATACTAGCAGCCATGGTGCACAGACCATGCTGACTAAGTGCTATATAAGGAAAGCCCACAACCCATGGTCAAGGGTTGAATTATAAGAGGTAATGCCCATAGCCCTGGGCTATGGGGAACACATAAGCTGAGTGTAATAGGAACAGCCATGAGGTAGAAGTGTAGAAGCCTCATGGCAAACATGTGTACATCACATGACAGGTAATACAGATGACCTAGAAGACAAGCATTATCTATAGGTCAGAGAGAACAACAGTGAAGAAAAAGGCATCTAATCATATATCAGTTGTTATGAAAATTGCCAATAATGACATATAATATGCT
>JBBPJT010000822.1:0-14437 GCA_038088895.1 Xerocomus potaroensis
GACCAAGCTATGCTAAGCTAAAGAGGAACGTTGGGGTAGGGCAAAGGGCAGAGCGTGGGAACTATGGGGACACGAGGCAGTCAACGAATGACTAAGCCTAGAAGTGAAAGAACGTCCAAGGAGAAACAATAAGGTCAAGGATGACGTAAGAATAGAACGAAAATGCGCGAAATAGGAACCGCCGACCGTAACCGTAACAGCCGTGGATAAACCCAAATATAAACCTGGCAATCTTGTGTTGGTAGAAGCCACCAATATTAAATCTGACCGTCCATCAAAGAAGCTTGATGACAAACGATATGGCCCTTTTAAGGTTATCGAACAAATCGGTAAATCGGCCTACAAGCTGAAATTGGAACGGACATGGAAAGGAATACATCCGGTATTCAACGAATGCCTTTTATGGCCATACCAGAAAGGGGAATTCCCTTCACAAAAGATCACTCCTCCTCCCCCACTTTTAGTTAGCGGTGTTCCTGAACAAGAAATTGAATACATCGTTGACTCCCGCGAACGACAAGGGAAGATAGAGTACCTCGTTCATTGGAAGGGATTTCCACAAGAAGAATGGGAATGGAAAACAGCAAATGAATTAGCTAATGCTAAGGATGCTGTAAAAGAATTCCATAAGAGGCATCCCGTAGCCCCTCGTCCCCAACCAAAAATGCAACTACGCCATAAACGAGATGGCATAATTGTTGCACAACCGGAGATCTCTGATAAAAAGGATTCTCCTTGTAAATGCCCGATCTGCTTATGTGAAAAGGCACCTTCACCTTCTCCTTTATTTAAAGATCCCGACTTCATTTCTTTTCGAAATTCTATTTCTTCTTCCATTGCTTCTTCATCTTCTTGCATTATTCCCCCAATCTAAGATTTCAACCTAATCGGTTTCGATAGCCATCTTGGGCTGCAACTAGCGGAGATTTCAGCACATGGCGTTCCCATAGTGCCGTCGAATAGTAGGGCCAGCAACGAATAGCGTGTCTACGGACATTGCGTTCGCCGAGTGCATATAGCAAAGGACTACGTGTGCCTGTCGCTGACCTACCTCCCCTATGCCCCCTTGTAACAACTCGCCTGCTTAAGAGAGGGTCACCTCCAGGCCTGGAAATTGGCATTTAGTCATTTGTCGAGGACGTCGAATCTTGAAAAGGGGGTAATGAAAGGTTCTTTTCTTTTCTCTTTATTATCACTTCTTCACCTTTTCACATGTCACGCTTCTCTTTTAATTACCGAGTGATATCGTTGTAGCCAAGCCTCATTCTAAACACATGTATAAGTGCACAGACCATTCTGTATAGTATATAAGTTGTAGCATAGTCGTCCTGTATCCTTAGTTTTGGTACTCTCGAATCCACACCGCTTTGCTCAGTGCTCTTTTCGAGTGCCTAGTAGAGTGATCCCTGTCAGTTGTATAAACACAACCAGGTTCTCCACTAGCCGATCCACCCGTTGCGAACACTGGGATAGAGGACCATGCTTCTTTTATTCTATAGAGCGCAGCATTGCCTGCAGGCCCAGGCCGAACCCAGATCACGAATACGTGACGTGTGTGCTTTATAATAGGCTTGAACTATGTCTGACTCCAACAAACATCTACAACTTTCCTTATTTGTAATGGTTTCCGATGATTCATCCATTTTCATTTTAGTTAGCAGACCAACAAGCGATTTTTGAAAGCCATCAGTTCAGCATACCACATGTACGACATTCAAGCGAGGTAAATTTGTAGTTATAGCATGCTCACTTATTCACCCCCATCCTTATACTCTGGGACTACTTCGAATTTGAACAGTTGAGAAGGCAAATGCTTTGGCGGGTTTGACTTAAGAACAACAATCGGCTTGATCACAATCTGTGACAGAGCCGGTTAACAAAGTGTTGAAAAAGGATGCACAGAGGAGAACAGATTACCAGGCTGTCCGGGGATGTAGGAATTCCGTCATCGACACCATCAACAGTCCATCCCTTGGTCCCCTCAGGATCGACTGTGATTCTAGATATGAATGATTGAGTACGAGATGAGACTGAAAAAGAGCACGAAGTTCTGCTCACATGTACGCATCCGGAATCTCGCTGCGAATGATATACCACTGCACGGTTTCATAGGGGTCAATGGTAACAGTGACTACCCCTCTGTCGGGATCAATGCCTGTGTATGGGAGCCTACGAATAGAGATATCAACGCCCCCATCAGGCCTCGGGAAGATTTTCCACTGCAATCTGAGTGATTGTATCCATGATCAAAAAGAAGTAGACCTACGACTCGCTCGGGTTGGTTAAGGCGAACGGGCGCGGAATTAAGCCCGTGGTCAGTGATGCCAACAGAGGGTTGAGATCTTTCGACGAGAGAAAAGATTTTGAAAAAATCCGGTTTGATAGGGAAGTCAGACATTGCGAGGTTGATCGAAACGCAGACGTGCCAGGCGTTCCTGCGGGTGGCCGTTCGTTCGAAAAGCGGTCTTAAACCGTGGGTATGACCCCCATACGAGTTGGTTTATGCGTTGGAATTACTAGGGTCCTAACCAGGGGGCCAGACCGCCTTTGCCTTTACATTATGTCAGTGATCACATCAGGAATTTTACAAGAATCTAATTTCAACTAATTTCGGCTAATGTCGGCTAATGTCAGGTGATTTTAGCTAATTGTGACTGAAATTAGTCAGAATTAGTCAAAAGTAGCTAAAATTAGTTGAAATTAGCCAAAAAATAGATTCTTGTAAAATTCCTTATGCAGCGGTGCCCAGTTCGGCTAAAAATCCACGACCCGAGTTCAGCTTTGGGCGACCCGGGATCCCACCCGGGGGCTTAGAGCTGTTCTAAACTCGGTTTGGGTCCGGGCAGTCGCATTGTGGCCGAAGAGTGGGTACGAGCCCGTCGTCGGCTCCACCTTCCGAACCCCACAAAGTTTGTTTCGTGTCGTGCACCGCCGCCGTCCTCGCTCAGTCGCCCCTCTTTGTACGTGCAGTTGATCGCTTCCGGTATCTATACTGGCCCCATGCCATACCGGCTGCCCTCCTCGTACGCGCACGTCCACTTACCCTCTCGTACACACGCGATCTACGGGCGTGTGGTGGAGCGGGTACAAGAAATATATTATAAAGCATTCATCCAGCTTCAACTTGTTTGTATTGTACTGTTCTGCAACACCTCGACCAATAACGCACAGAACAGGACAGCGGGAATTTTCCCCCCGTTCGTTAGTATATCGATGTCCCCGAACACAGCAGTCGTCACACGATATACGTGTAGGTTCGCCTCCGCATGCGGTCCCGACAAGCAGATAACGAGTGACTCCAAAACAGGCCCAAAAACGTTGCTGTAATTTGGAAGTGAATGTTGGCTGGAATGAGATATCGCGGCGGCGTAGAACCCTGCCCTCAAGATCACATTTGAAGCAGTGGGATATTCAGAACTTCTTCACTTTGTACCCAATGTCTGGACCGGAGGAGCCTTTTGATGGACGATATATAATCTCCACTCATGCAGATGACCCCGAGAGAGTACCCATCGGCGCCGCTCAACATGGACCCGCCTTCGCCCCTGTTCGTCTCAAAACAACTGTACGACAGTCTCTTATCTCTGGCCCAGAATTCACACTCTATTCAATCAGTGGACCATCGCACCACACCCCAGTGGCAAGGGTTATCGGTTCAGCATCGACGGGTCTTCATACACCGGAATAGACGACGGGATTGCCGTTGATGTCCTTCACGAAGTTCTAGATGTGCCATGGCAGGTTACCTGGATAGAAAATCAAAATGCATACACGTGAGCCCACAGCACCCCCCTCCCGTATCATATATCACGCTTGATTAGTATCGAACCTGATTTCGACCGGTCCCTCGGATGGACTGTCGGTCCTAGTAGACTCGCAGAGCCCATAGTACCTTTCTCTGTAGCCTGGCATTCGGATAGTTTACTTATTCGCACCATAGATCGTGATCAGTCCGATTATTGTCTTTCCGGAGGAACCCCCTCAGCATCCCACTTTTCAGCTATTCTCGATCATTCCTGATCTAACGGATGATTGACGTACAAACCAATAGGGCAGTCAATATGCCTCGGTATCGACATTCCTGTCAGATTATATTTCGAGTAACCACTGCTATGTTGTCAAGGGGTGTACGTATATTGTGATGATCACGACCCACGCGCAGGGAGGAACTCAGGGGCAAATTGGGATCGATATAATGTAGTGCCACTACGGGAATCGACCGAATGGTAAAGAGGACACGCCGCGAGCGATCAAAGATCGGTGCTGGCAGGTTTTGAATTCTATGACGATATATTGGGAAAGGGAAGAAACCAGCATCATAAGCAGGGGAGAGCAGTCCTTCCCAACCCGGTGCTTACTACAGTCACAAGCAGACTCAGTCCATCACTCAATTCACATCCCGTCTTGTCGCGCACTCCCCTCCTCGCCATCCACCTGCATTTTCTGTCTCTCCTCAGGATCTAGCCAGCTGTCCTCGACAGTCGCCTTCACCCGCCGGACGTACTCTTTCATATTCTCCCTGTACAACTGCGCAGCCTCCGCGTTCGCGGGACTATTTGGATTTGGATCGTGCAACAAACTCTGGATTGACGTCAAAATCGCCGCAACATCGTACGTCGGCGACCACCGGTTCTGGAGGATATCAAGACACAGTTCGCCATTCGCATACACGTTTGGGTGAAACATGCGCGAGAGGAACTTGACTGTCGGCGGTTTGTTTGGGTAGGATTCGTCAAACGTGAGCAGGAGCTTGAACGTGCCGTCTTCAAACGGTGTGTCGGCTGGTGTTGGGAAAAAAGTGGGTTGAGATCGGATTGGATCCCGGGTGTCAGATTCGACAGAATGTGGAAGGGGGGTGGGTGGAGACTTGCCTGGACCGAATATGACGGCGTTCCATACCATAATGTTATCGGGACATGGGCTGCCTGAGACACCACTTGGCGGGTCGCTCGACAGTCGTTTAAAGTCACGAATGAGGCGCCGTCTGCAGTTTGTGGACTGGTGACCGAATTGTCTGTTTTGAGTCGAATATTATGGGCCAAGGACGTACCATGATGGGTATATAAGACCGAGAACGATTTCTGGGCTTTGGGAAGACGTTCGGTGGGTGGACTGCGCCACCTTGTTCTACATATCACTGCATTAGTCAGCCGCTGTAACCTTAACCATATATTGGGGTCTGCTACCACTATTCGTACGCGTAGCCGTCTTCCCTCCTCCGCTCCACCTCAGCGCCTGGCCATGTCCGGACACGATAGATGACGACAAAACTAAGTCTGGTCCGCAACGACCATGTGTTTAGCGATCTTTTTGAGAGGAATACTAGCGCGGGGATAACACAAGCAGAAGGAGAGCGACAGACACTTCACTCACGTAGCGAGGGCGTGATGACGAGCGCGAGGGTTTTCCAAACTCCCGGCCACGGGTGTTCTCACACAACCCGGTGAGCGTTCACCCCACCCGCCGGTGCGTTCTTGACGATACATGTTTATCAACGACATCGTCAAACCGTGCATTATTAAATCATTGCCGAGTCCAACTTTGAAAGCACGTACGGATTGCACACGTGTACGCACGCACTGCTATTAGTGGTGGCATAGTCGGCATGCCCTGCCTCATCAAATTTACCTGCTGCGTTCCCGATCAAGATGACCGCCCTTTCCTTTACTTCTGGCGTCGTATCTAGGACTTGTA
Source organism: Xerocomus potaroensis (assembly GCA_038088895.1). Taxonomy (NCBI): domain Eukaryota; kingdom Fungi; phylum Basidiomycota; class Agaricomycetes; order Boletales; family Boletaceae; genus Xerocomus; species Xerocomus potaroensis. The sequence continues at coordinate 5,695 of JBBPJT010000822.1, forward strand.
CCGGACTGGCGTTTGTGATGGCGAAGAACATGCCTAGGACGGACAGTTCGTCCGCGAGGTCAGTTTGTACTGCTTGAGCGCCTTCGAGAGGCACTCGACGGGTGCGTGTTGTACCGGGCAGTCACATAGGTATTTCTGTGTACTACTGTACCACAACAGTTATAGAGCTTTCTTGAGGCCAACGTTTCCACTTCCACCCGTAAGAAGACAAGACTGTGACTAGAACAGAACAGAACACGTACGACCCTATCCATTCTATACTGGTTCAAGTCTCTCAACGTGTCGTACTTCGCTAACCCGGTCGATCTTGTCGATCTGTTCCGTGCGAAACCACGTGTCTGTTATGTACCATAATTAATTTCTCCTTCGCTCATAGTCTTGACCAGCATGGATTCTATCCTCGACACTTCCGCAGTGTCCCTGTACATTTCACTCTTCGCCATCACCTTTAACCCAACCGCGTGGAACTTTGTCGCTCGTAATGGTACTAAATGGCATCTCCGAACATACCACACACTCATGCACACGACACAGAGTATAGGAACAAGTCCATCACCCGTCTCTTTGGCGGAAACGCGCGTCGCGGATGTTACTTTCTTGCCCTCCTGATATTCTCATTCGGCCTCTTGCGTGATCACCTGTACGCACTCTTCGTTCCTTCGTTCCCTCGCCTCTTTTTTCCTCTTCTGCTTCCACATCAACGAAAAAAAAAAAAAAAATTAACAGATTCCAGCGCGCACTGGTCGACCAACCGCGCGTCTCGCTCCTCCCCGAGCCCTACGCGACTTCCGTCCCCGCAGTCACGTTCATCATCGGCCAACTGCTCGTGTTCACCTCGACGTACGCGCTCGGCGTCACCGGCACATTCCTCGGAGACTACTTTGGTATTCTGATGGACCACCGCGTGCAAGGGTTCCCGTTCAACGTGTTGAGGGACCCGATGTATGTCGGTAGCACGTTGTGCTTTGCTGCGACCTCCCTTTGGTGCGTGTTTTTTTTTTCGGTTGTGTGGCATGCTCAACTTGGGTCGTGTCTAGGTATGAGCGGCCAGCTGGGTTGTTGATCACGTTGTACGTGTACATCGTATACCTCATCGCGTTGCGCTTCGAAGGGTATGTTTGTACACCCCAGCTTCGTATCAGTGACTCATTCACACGTGCAGCCCATTCACCGACATGATCTATTCTGAACGGGCGGCGAAAGAGGGGTAACGACCTATATCACTGTGCTTCCCAGAGTCATTCACACATAGATCGACATCTCTCGCATTGCATAGCTTACCCATCCCGTGCATTATGCATGTAATGACGAATAAATAAATGACATGGATGATGACTCATACTTGTTCAGGAATATTCTGAGATAACCTGTTCCCGCCAATCAACGCAACCTCTTCTTCTTCATCCGCGGTATCTCTGTCTCCGAATACGACCATTCCAGTGCCCAGATCGCATTCCCCCACCTGTTCGAACCGTGTTTTGAAAGGGATATGTGCCATTTTTGACGCGAGGGAGGGGTAATATTGCCTATATGAAAAGTAAGCGATGCCAAGACCGAGGGCAGACCCAGCGAGTGCATCGTGCCAATGGTCTGCTCGTCGAAGCAAAAAGTCAAGCGAGAATCAGTTGAGAGCAACACGGTTTAAACCCACGCCGGTAATCCATCGTGCGCGAGATCGCTACATAGGATGCAAGTCCAAGTGGTAACAACACCAACCATACCTTTCCCTGCATATATCATGAACCTCGCTCAGAGAAAGAAAAAAAAAAAAAGTGATGTAACGCTCACAGCGTATCCACGGGAATCAAACATACGAAGCTTGCCAGCGAGATAAAACGCGAGAAATCCAAGCCCAGCAAAAGCGACTATCGCACCGACAGAGTGAATAACCGCGTCACGCGCGAAACACATGGACGTACGACTAGAGTGACCACTCGGAAAGCTCCGCCAGCCGTTCTCGAGCACATGCTTCGACGTCTGCGTGCAGATGTCAACGGTCGATAAGCCGAGCGGGGGATCCGAGGACCCGGGTGGGGGCTGGCAGCGCGAGAGGAGGTCTGTGCGAACTCAGTGCGAGCGGTCTCGTGTCGAGCGTGGTGGGCTTACCCGGGCGGGGACGGCCAACGGTTACCTTGACAATTTGGGTGATGGAACCGGTGAGAGTGATCGAGAGCCATACTGGGCAACGTTAGAAACGCGGCAATGGGGTATGATTGCTAGGGAACGCACGGCCGAGAGCGCTGTGGTGGAGGTCCCACCAGGATCGCATGAGCAGCAAATTGATGACAATCTGCGCGCAGAATGGGAGCACACTTCCGAGTAACCAGAGCGCGTCTGACTAGAATATAGGTTGGGAATGGTGGGATGGTATCGGAACGATGCGAGGACGTACGCTGACACGTTCTTGAGCTGCATGGCTTGAGATAACGTGAACAACTACTCCGTCGTTGATGAGAGGCCTCACTTACGGGTATTGTAATCTGCCACGTACGTTGAAGTTTTGGTCATCGAATCCAAAGGAAGACGCACGATGGATCTGAGAGTGAAAACTGTCTCTTGAACCCGCTGACGTGATGTGCGATATAGGTCAATATCCACCTACGGGGACGTCAGTGCTGCCAGTCCTCGTTCATAGGAAGGCTGCGTACCACAAGACCGATGTGATGATCCTGGCGTCAAGCCATCAGCGCCTTCAACGTACTACGGCCCTCTGGACAAGCGCTCACCAATCCGGGGCATACGAGACCACGAACGGACGAAGGCCTGGACGCCCACCAAGAAAACTGTTCATGGTGAGAGGGTGGGAGGAGTTTCAATGTGACAGCCCGAATTTCACAGATATCGGGCATGTCATTTTGATTTCATGATCGGAATTTGTAACGTGTAAAGTCGGTTTTGGTTCTTTGTCTTTGTCTTTTTGTGTCCATCTTCGCTGACTTGCTAGAATCACAGCACACACACATTCCACCAGCCAGTATCGGGCCCGAGTCGACTACATGGGGATATTCTCTACAGACACACGGCTCAAGGTACGGATCGGTTTTTGGGAGCCGTCGCAGTGAGCATACATGCCTCGCCAATGGACCGTCCAACCTGGAACACATTCAAGAAACGCGAGTCTTTCTCTCGTCGTGTTTCGTACAGATTCGAAATATGCTGATGCTTCAATCTGATGCACATCAACTTATCTCGAGTACCTCCTTGGGAGACTGAGCGTTCTCTTCGCCAATGCGACTATCCGTCGATGATGCTCATTGGCGTCCGACCGGTGGCATCGCAAGGGACGACAATGTAGGCGCTCCGGGCTGGTACATGTGCCGCGACTCCCCGCCTATCATGAATACTTCCGGGACCGTATCCTCTTAGGTTCCGAAATCGAGGCGGGCTAAAGCACTCTTTAATGGCTTTCTCGCAAGTATTGGCTATATTTGAGAATGCAGGTCGGTAAAAGGTAGGCCATCGAGGACGATACTAAGCGCGCAACGTGTTATCACCTCTCGCACTTGCTTAGTGTGCTCCACGGTGCGTATTTAACAAGATTGGTATTGTAGATATCTGTGTTGGAGGACGTCTTCGTCGTACATGTCGATACCCATCTTGCAAAGGACATTGTAGAGCAAGGATGAAACAGATGTAATGAGTCATTTGGGGGGTTGAATTCTCAAGTTACTGGGACCAGATGGTTTATAGGCCAACTATCAAAGGTCACACACTGTACATAAAAATCAATGCCAACAAGAGGTCCAGGACTCTCCAAACAAAGGGTTGTTAATGCTATCAAGATCAACTTGATAAACACCATCTGAAGATATAACAAAAGTGTGAATGGGTAAACAAAGCAAAGGTCTATACCAAGGAGTAATCCAGCCAAAGCAATCACCATTAGGAGATTGAATCCACCCATCATCTATCTTTAATTCTATGGGAATGAGCAACCTAAAAAGGTAATGGCATGGCTAGAGTAGAAGTTGCTCAGTTGTGTGCAAGGCAAACAGACTAGGTATATTCACCTAGAGTAGAAGTTGCTACAACTAGGTTAGCATAGATGTAGACAAGATAAATGACCAAAGACATACCTCAGTCATGCACAAGGCAAACAGACCAAGGTGTTACTATACAATATAAGTACTTAAATATGAAAGAATCTGACTACCAGGCACTGATGTGCACTCAATAACAAAGATATAAAACTGTCTATCAATCAAAGGATTAGTCACAAGGTGTAAGGAACAATCAATCTGTTGGAATTGTGTTGCTACAAGGTATTATGCACTGATTTGCATCGTGTGTTTGAGTACACACACATCAGTTGAGTCCGGACTGGATGTGGCTGTGCATGTGCTTGGTAATCCAACAAATTCACCAACAGAAAAAAGGTCTTGCACCTTCCATTTGGTGATAAAGCCATCCTAAGATCCAAAGACAATATATTTGCCATCAGGAGAGCAGGCAACAGAGGTGACAGTGTTTGTATGCCCCTGGAACAGACCTGCCTGTGGGAATGAGCAACCTGAAAAGGAAGGAGTGCGCTAGAGTAGATGATACTCAATCACACGCAAGGCAAATGGACTAAATATATTCACCTAGAGTAGATGATACTACAACTAGGTTAGCATAAGTGTTTATAAGATAAACTTCAAAGAACATACCTCAGTCGCGCGCAAGGCAAACAGACTGAGGTGTTACTGTATGATGAAAGTGCTTAAATATCAAAGAATCTAACTACCAGGCACTGATGTGCACTCAGTAACAAGGATATGAAACTAGCTATCAATCAAAGGATCAGTCACAAGGTGTATGGAGCAATCAATCAATTTGAGTTATGTTACTACGAGGTATCATGCGCTGATTTACATTGTGCGATTGAGTACGCGTGCCTCGGTTGAGTCCGAAACTGATGTGGCCATGCGCGTGCTTGGTAATCCAACACTGCCATAGTTTGGCCAGTGGCTACATCCCAAATCCAAATAGTTTTCTCATAAGGGCCAGAGACAATGTATTTGCCATCAGGAGAGTAGGCAACAGAACTGAAAATGTTTGGGTACCCTTGGAATAGACCTGCTATAGTCTGGCTAGCAATCTCCCAAACCCTAATAGTTCTATCATAAGATCCAGAGACAATGTGATATCATTTGTATGCCCTTGAAATGGACCTGTTACAGTCTGGCCAGTGGTTCCATTTCAAATTCTAAAAGTCCTATCTCTTGAGCCAGAAACAATATACCTTCCATTAGAAGAATAGACAACAGATGTGACAGAGTTTGTATGTCCTTGAATTAGATCTGTCATAACTTGACCAGTAGTGATATCTGTTATGCTTGGCCTGGGTAAGGCCGAGTGTAGCCCTTGAAAGGGAATTGGAGTTCTTGGGCCTTTGTGTTGAAGGTATCGATGCCTCACAAGCCAGAGGTCTTAGATCAAGTATTGGTGAAGTAGACCGTCTGATGAGATGCTGGGCAAGATGTTGAAAGAAACCAGTGGATCTATTGACTAGTAGATCGCAAGATACAAGGGAGATTCTACTTAGGGTTTATCGTACATTGCGCTAGGTTTAAGTAGGTATCAAGACGGCGCACAGACCAAGCAGTGCCTACTGCGGAATGACTCATCTGGAGTCAAGTCAAGTCAGAGCCAAGGTATCTAAGCAACCATCAATCAAGGGAGATAAAGAGGATCATGAGGCATGCGAGAAGCTGTGCCTAGAACGGAAATAGCGTCCGGGTCATGGGAAAGAAAGTCAAAATAATAGAAAGGTGATCATATGTTCAAAAGAGGAAGGATCAAGGAAAGATTATCAGGACAAGGAAAAAGGATATCAGGGAGATAAAACGTAACAATATCCCAAACCCTGATGATATTATCATTTGATTCAAAGACAATGTACCTACCATTAGGAGAACAGGCGATAGAATTGATAATATTTGTGTGTCTCTGAAGTGGAGTTATCATGATTTGTCCAGTAATTGCATTCCAGACCCTAATAGTATTGTCATTTGAGCTAGAGACAATATATCTGCTATCAAAGGAAAAAATAATAGAGTTGATTGATTTTGTGTGCCTTTGGAATGGGCTTGTAACAGCAAGACTAGTAGTTGCATTCCAAATCCTAATAATTTTGTCTCTTGAGCCTGAGACAATGTATTTGCCATCAAGGGAATAGGCAATGGAGATAACAATGCCCATATGGCCTTGGAAAAGGCTTGTCACAACTTGGCCTGTGATTGCATCTCAAACTTTGATGGTCTTGTCAAAAGAACTAAAGGCAATGACTGCCATCAGAAGAATATGCAATAGAAGTGACTATGTTTATATGGGCCTAGAACAGACCTGCTATAGTCTGACCAGTGGTTGCACTCCAAATGCTAATAGTGCTGTCAAAAAAACCAGAGACAGTATGCTTGCCATCAGGAGAATAGGTAATAGAGGTAACACTATTTGTATGACCTTGGAATAGACTTGCCATATTTTGGCCAGTGATTACATTCCAAACACTGGTAGTGTTATGTTTTATTCTCTTTTACCTCTTTTCTTCCTATTGTCTTTCCTTGATTCTTCCTTTCTGAGCTGTATAATAACCTTTCCATGGTCTTATTGATATTTCCCATGATCTGGATGCTATTTCCATTTCAGGCCTTTGCTTCTTGAATGCCTCATATTTCTTCTATTGATTGATGATTACATAGTTACTACTGACTATGACTCAACTTGACTCATGATGAGTCATTCTGTAGCAAACACAGCTTGGTCTGTGCACCATCTAGATACCTATTTCAATAGTAGTGCAATGTACTTGTACCCCAAGTAGTTTCTCCCTTGTATCTTGCAACCTACAGTCAATAGATCCTTTGGTTTCTCTAGACAGTTTGCTTTGCATTCTGTTAAGATGTTCTACTTCCTTGATTCTTTGACACTAAGTCCTCCAGCTTGTGAGGCAATGATACCTTCAGTGCAAAGGCCAAGATTCAGATTCCCTTCAAGGGCTATACTCATCCCAATCCAGGCCAAGTATAACAGGTAGTATTATCACTTGAGCCAAAGGCAATGTATTTGCCATCAAGAGAATAAGCAACAGAAGTAACAGAGTTTGTATGCCCTTGTAACAGTCCTGCAACAGTCTGGCCAGTGGTTATGTCCCAAATCCTGACAGTCTTGTCTCTTGAGCCAGAAACAATGTACTTGTCATCAGGAGAATAGGCAACAGAAGTAACAATACTTGAATGCCCTTGGAATGGACTTGCCATGGACTGCCCCATAGCCATATCCCAAATTCTGACAGTTTTATCCCTTGAACCAGAGACAATATACCTGCCATCAGGAGAATAAGCAATAGAGGTAACACTATGCCTATGCTCTTGGAATGGACCTGCCACAGTCTGACCACCAGTGGTTGTTTCCCAATTCCTAATAGTCCTGTCATAAGAACCAGAAGCAACATATTTACCATCAGGGGAATGGGCAACCAAGTTGACATGACTTGTATGCCCTTGTAGGTTATGAACCTCTGCTGGCCAAGTAGCTGGATTTCGAGAAGTGATAGAAACATGCTTCTGAAGGTGGCTAGTTCAAAGATGGCACAGTGGAGAGCCAGTGTTACGTAGTGAGCCAGCAACTTCGAATGGCAGCAGCTACGAGGGCGACAACAAGATAAAGGACGAGAGTGAGGAGCACGGCAGAGGAGAAGATTGCTAGAGTGACGTCCACTAGGATGGTCGCGAGAACAAAGACTACTGCGAAGATGAACGTGTTGACGAATAGCGATAGCCATCAAGGGTGAATGCCGGAATGACGGAGAAGTGACGATGGAAGGAGTCCTCAGGGCACGGCGGCGGAGTGAGGAGAGACGATGGTAGGGGAATCCTCAGGGTATGGCAACTGGAATGAGGAGAAAGCCACAAGAAGCTACTAGCCCACACTTAGGCGTTGTAACGGTGAGATTAAGCTTAGAGCTACTACAGGGAAAGCACTACTACTTATACTACCAGTCATGGCACACAGACCATGCTGACTAAGTGCTATCTATAGGAAGCCCTCAACCCTGGTGCAAGGGTTGACCTAATGGGGAAACGCCCTTAGCCCTGGGCGTAGCACGAGGTAAGCTATTAACAGAAATGGCCATGAGGCAGAAGCGAAGAAGGCCCCATGGCGGAACACGTGTACCGTACATGTTAGGTAATACAAACAACCTAGGAGATAAGCGTTATCCTATGGTCGGATATAAGAATGAAGGAAAGATCTAATCATATACCGTAATGGAGGGCAGGGGATAAGGATAGGGGAAAGGAAAATGAACCGTTAGACTAAGGACCCCAATGTTAAGGCAAGCAAAGGGTAGTCCTGTCGTAAAACCGTAACAGCCAGAGGCTGTCTGTGGTAGAGCTGACAGATACAAGTGGGGAGTAGAAACTTGTAGGACTGGGGAAAACACTTGAATGAACTGGGATGCCTCTAATGCTGGCATAGCAGTCTCTTGGTCCTAATATTCATCTTTGTTATTACATGCAATTAATCATGATGATTTGACTTGCCTTGGTCCAAGCACTCAGGCTCACACAGGCCTTTTGGGAAGATAGGATGGGATGTAGTGGTGAGAACAGTGAGAGGAGGCTGATGGCTTCGAGCCGGTACGGAAAGAACTCTTTAAAAAAGCAGGTCACTTCATTTGATATCTCTGTGGTATGGTCGGTATGTTGCAGGTTCCATCCAGTATCGGCATGCGTAGGTTAGGTGCGGAGAAATTTCTTTT
>JBBPJT010000823.1:0-14374 GCA_038088895.1 Xerocomus potaroensis
AGGAACGCAATGACAAATTGCACACCCATTTCATGGTTCATGTTGTGGGATTTAACTTGAGCAAGCTTGAAACCAACACTCAGCCAGAAATCGTCCCAAAGGGCATCTGCTTCATCGGCAGCAAAAGGTCGAGAAATTGCTGTACCACAGAAGGTTCCATTCCTCACAGCAGCATGAAAGTCTTCTTCAACCGTGGCAAGATAGCGTAGAGCTGATCGGAGTAGAACCGACTCCTAGGTCTGGGCAATGAAACTGGAAGGAGCGAGTTAGTACCGCATAGCACAGGAATCGAATAGCTCACGCCCTGACATGTGTGAAGGTACGAAGAGTAAAGTTGGGCCCGTACTTCTTGCCAGTCACATCCTCTGCAACTTGCTTTACCAGAGCTAGCCGCATGATCTTCTGGCGTTCTGTGTCAATACGTTTGCAGTTGAAATATTCTTGTGCAGTGAAGAGGACTGCATGAGCCATTGCCTTCAAGGAATTCATGATTTGATTGGTGTCGGGTTCGCTCCGTGCTAGCTTCTCGAGATGCCACTCCACTACAAGGTCCGTATTTCTCACAAAGGCATTTTTCGGATGCCCTTGCTGGAGCCCTTTGGACTTAACACGTGCAGTGAGTGAGGTGGCAGCCTCCAAGTAAGGGACTGAGATGTCATTTGGCGCTAGGTGTTGCATAAAAGCACTGCCCAAAGCATTGCCATGGAGAACATTGTCAATTGCTCCGCTCACGCGTGTGATTTCGTTAGAGAGCCTGAGGTCTATGAGTGTTGCATTTGCTCGTTTGGTGACCCAATGATGATCCATCAGGGGCTGCCAGACAATGCCGTAAATTCCATCCTCACATGGCACATAGCCATAATCTTTGAGAATGCGAACTTCTGTTGAGGTGATGGAGATGACAAAGTGTTGTGCCCTCCCAGTGTCTGGATGAACACATGAATGATTGGATTGAAAGTCCTTCACACCACATTTCTCTGCAAGATCCTTTTCCCTGTTAGATGAGGAACACACTGATAATGATAATCTCACCTTATGAGAGGCAAATAGGTAACTTGTGAGCGATGTGACTGTCTTGTGTCCCTTGATGATGCCAAGCACGAGTGCATTATTGCCCCCAAATGTCCACTGCTCCATGGCAAGGATCTGGCCAGTTGTGTACTCACTTATCCCTTTGAATGTCCCAAGTACACCAGTGTGAAAAATATCCCGGTCACGCCCAAGAATAATTATGCCCGGTGAATTGAGGACATTAACATACAGTGCCCATGTCCGCTCCAGCTCCTCACGAACAGGAATCGGGCGATTGCTTGAATCACGTCCTATAAGGCAATGTTTGGCATCAAGCATGAAGTCTTCAAAAGTTCGGTAGTAGCGCTGAGCACCCTGGGAAAAAGATTCACCACCATTTGTGCGGGTAAGCCAGTTGCCCATCTTAATTGCTGTCAGAGCGATGCGATCCACATTAGCTGGCACATAAGGATCAGGTGCAATGAGCACTGTGTCATTGCCTTCCTTGTCAAATGGCATAGGTTCTGCATGAGTGTTCTGCAAGACGACTGCACCACCATGGTTTGCGATGACTTTGTCCTCAATCAGAGCGCGGAGACCCTCTAGTTTGCCTAGCTCTCGTGAGGTGGTGATATAATCTGTGCACATCAACCTTGCAGAATTTAACTTAAGATAAGGGAATACCTGGTTCACGTACAAAGTGCACCTTTTTTAGGGGAATAATATTTGGAAATTCTTGTGATACCTCTGGTACCAAGGTATCAGCTTAGGCCAGGATAAATTTTGTAGCAGCATACCATCTCCAAATGAAGTGTGGGTGGGCATTAATTCTTCGAGGTCAGTAAGCTCTTCCTTGTGGAAGACAATCCGCTGCTCCAAGCCCTTCATAGCTTTGAGCTGTGTCGAGCTGACCTCGGTTTCGAATAACATGTTTCTAATGGGATCGAAGATCTACAATGCTGCCTCGAAGGTGTGGTGATTCACTATAATACGATCGACTTAAGTCGGAGAAGAGAGCTGGCCTGACCGATGCCCCTGTTTTGGGCTTAGCATCGTATCCGATGCACCCTTGCCTCACCCGCATCCAATTCGCGCATTGCTACAAGAAACTGGCTGGTTGGGCATCCGTCCTTGACCGATTCCACAGAGGCAATGGAACACTCTACGATCTCAAGTTTCTCGCGGATGACAACGGTCGTCGCGTTGCCGCGTTCAGTTTTCATGCTGGTTTCGCGGGTTCGGCCGCTGGTGCGCTCACACTCACCACACATGAAAAGGGCGAGACGTTAGGCCATCTCGAACCATATGAAAACGAATCGGCGATGTGGACGGCATCAAGTTGGCCCTCGGTGGGAGTGGAAAGGGTGTTAAGGCACTCGTGATGGGTGCACTCGGACGATGGGGGCGCGACGCTGTTGACTTTCTTCGCAAGATCGGCCTAGATGTGTACGTGCATCCGTGTGTGATGTGAATAGATGATTGATACTCACATGACGTCACAGAGACGATATTCTCAAGTGGGATTTGGCTGAGACAGTCAAGGGTGGGCCATTCCAGGGCATCCTCGATGTCGATATCTTCGTCAACTACATATACCTCTCTTCATACATCCAACCCTTCCTGACAAAGGAAGAGATCAACGCGGCAGGGGAGCCATGAAGATTGTCCATCGTCCCAGATGTCGGCCGTGACACTGGCTTTCCAGAGCTATTTAACCGGAAAAACATATGCGAATGTTGGGTTTAACCTGAACCAATGGCACAGACGACTCTTTGTACATGGGCCATAGAAAAATCGCCCCGATCGCTGCTCCTTGTCGAGACCTTCAGACGCGCCTGTTTGTTGTGTTTTCTCAAAGCAGTCTGGGAGGTGCACTTGGACCAGTACTTCACACTCGTCAGGAGCCACCGCTGGCCACGGCAGCACCACCCGTGCCGCCATGAAAATCAAGGTATGCCAAATGTACGTGGACATTGGGTTGCTGATAAACGACACTATATTACTTCCAGCCAGGTGGAAAAGCGCTTTGCACCTCAGCCCCCTAGAACATGGCAGTCAAGTTGGTGTATCTCAACAGACTATACTCGTGCGATGGCCAAGGTATGTCCCGTCGCTCTTACATGCTGAAACGAATCGACACATTCCGGAGTTTTTTCTGCACGTGGGCCGGCTGTGGAGGATCGTTCAAGTGAGCTTCCTGGCTTCGCAAGCACATCGCCACACATACAGACCCAAGCAGGTGCATACCTATTCCCTTGATCCAATCGTCGAACCTAACAACCATCTATAGCCTATACCATCGCATATTCTGTGAATTCTACACATTGGATCGGAGAAACCTTGCCGCACATATGGCGGTGCAGTAAGTTTATCCTTCCACAATGTTGTGGCTAAGTCTACTCATTCCAATTATCTCTAGTACCAGCTAAAAGAATGCCGCCTGCATCAGCGCATGCGATCCACCTGGGTCCACACTCCGGGTGGCCCCTTGTCCTTATAGGACAAGCGATTCCTCGTTGCTGACGAAGCACCGAAGGAAAAATCATGCGTATGTTCCACTCCCGCGCACCTCCTCCGATGCTCCCGTCCCTGCTAGAAGAGCCATCCCCCATCCTGTGGAGACTATTTATTCGGAACCTCCACTCTCTGCCAAGGGGGTTCATCCGATGAATCCCTCTTGGCTGGCACTCTCCACGGTGCCGCTTTCACCTTGTCTAATGAAAGTAGTTCGGCAGGCGCACTTAGGTCAGCGGGAGCAAAACCGCGGTACACGGCTAGTCTGCACAATTGTCCGTTGATCGTGTTCTTTGAGAGCAGTTTAGCAAATGCACCCGTGTCAGTATCTGGCGTGCGCCCAGTTTCAGAGTACCGGACGAATAGCTTCGACTTCAGGAAGTACTTGTTCGCCGGATTGCCTACTTTCCCAGCATTTCCAAAAAGGGGGCTCTCCCTGATCCGCGGTTCTTTTTGATTGAGTAGCAATTCCACATTGTCTCAGACGCGCAGAACATACCAAGGGAACGGCTTTATGGCTTACGGGTACGGAGTTTGGAACCAGACCTCCCAGATGTGAAGAGCGTTGTTCCATTCCCAAGCCTTCCCAGACCATACCTACCATTTGTCCATATATAAGTACAGTTTTCACTCCCACATACCTTACTGCTCATGTGTCACATATCCTCACTTTCGGTCCCCCCCCGGGTCATGTAGTCGCGGTGTTGCGGATGCGATAAACTTCCGATCCCGGTTGATTATTGTTACGTAGATTTGAGTACATTTTAGAACTAGGCCATCCATCTGATGGAGTACAGGTTGTAGAAGATAAAGTAAGCCTAGAGTATTGAAAGAGGTTGAGAATATAAACAGAGCGGTCACTGGAGCTCATGAGCCTGTGTTGTGTTCCTAGAACATCGGTCGGACATGGGCCTACACGATCATGATGAAGCGGGAACACTACCCTGAGGATTCATTGTACCTAGATCGATCATCCTCTTCGCTCAACCTTGCACTGTGCCTCCGTGATCTCTACAAGCATCTTGGGGTGATCGAAGACCTTAACGGGGCCGTCGCTCTCACCCAAGACGCACTCTCGCTCTGCTCACCAGGGCATCCAGATCGACCACGGTCTTTACACAATCTCACAATGTGTCTTCGTTCTTGCCACGGGCAGCTTGGGGTCATTGAAGACATCGGCAGGGCCATCACTCTGCTACGAATTGTGCATGTGCCAACCTGAGACTAGCGTCCTTGCAAATGACTGGCTGCTTGATCGATGGGCGACGAAGTATCTCTTCTCAACCGCATGTTGGAAATCCAAGCGCGCGCGCAGCCACGACTGGCTTCGGACCGACTCTATTACTGGAGAGCGCATGCACGAAAGCGCCTCCATCAGGAATTTTACAAGTTACTAATTTCACTAATTCCTGCTAATTTTGCTAATTTCCACTAATTTTGACTAATTTCAAGTCAGGATTAGTCAAAATTAGTCGAATTAGCTGAAATTAGTAACGTGTAAAATTCCTGATGGCGTCCATTCTTTTATTCGCATTCCAGTGTTTTCTTTGGGTATTCGGACACCCACAACTTTAGCATATGATTTGCACAGTATAGTATATAAGATATTGTGTTCGTACTGTAACACCTCAGTCCGTTGAGCAACACCGACACTACGGTCAGACACCCCGTCGGATGCGGGTGCTTGTGAAGCTTTGAAGTAGCTTTTTTGTGAGCAATACTCTCACCTATCGGTCTCTCAAGTTCTAATACCCCAATGGTGTGGGCTTTGCGAATAGCCCTATTGGCACATTCTCATGCTGGACAAAAAGTGGGGGAAAAATCATGAGCAGATTAGAACTTTGATTGTGAAGTTGGTTCCGTGAGGTAAATCTTCATTTCTTTCGACTCCCCCGTGCCGAAGATATATGACATGGCGATCACACATACATCAAGCCTACCTGTGAGAGCAGAGAAAAGATGGTCTCAACAGGGTCTGGCGTAGTTTTTCCTCTTTTCCCTTCCTGTACCCTCTTTGAAATACAGACACCACTGGCTATGGATATGAAGGCTTCTATACTCTTTAGTCCTTGTTTCATCAGATTCACGAGATATTCATCACAGCTCCTCCGTGGGTCCTGAACTGACCGATCATGGCACCTCCACAGTTCACGACGACGTCCCTCTCCCTTCCGGCGACATCATCAACGAAGAAGGTCACAGAAGTGAGCTGTCTACCACTCCAGGCAAAATCGAGTGTAATCCCACCACGGATGCGTGCACCCTGCATCGAGCCCGTGTTCCAGTTAGCAGGGAGCCCCGTCAAAAATGTTACTTGAAGGGGAATGTCAATGCTAGCTACGTCGGGGGCCTGTAGCAGACCATTCTGGTGGTGGGTTATATCAGTTCGCTCGTTCTCTTCGATAAGTATCGGACGACTGACCAACACTGCGGCAGGGTACCCAAGGTTGGCATCAATTCGGAAAATACCCGATCCGGGAGCGTAATCATCGAGTAGGTTCGATGCAAAATTCCTCAATACCGTACCGATACCAAATAGTGAGGGGACTGAAATAAAGACATACGAGACATATACAGTCAGCTCTTTGTAGTGTTCGCTTTCACGTCCGAACTGAGCCCAACTTGCGGCCCTCCAGAGCTTCTCCCAGCCCGCGTCACCGTCTGGGACAGTACCATTACCTCTATGAAGTAAGCTTGTTTCAGCTGCCTCAAGTATCTGCTCCTTAGTATAGTTCAGGAATGTTCCGTTGACAACCAAACCTCCTTGTAAAGTGGGATCATATGATGCGATCGCATAGCCCGGGTATAACTGGGACCTTCAGTCAATCAAATAAATACGAAATTTTGACCATACTCACACCTATCAAGTGACTCAGGTGGCGGTGGGTATCTGTGTGGGAATCCATATCGATCTCCCACTCTAACAAAGTCTGGTGGTCAACCGACTGGAGTGGTAAACGGCGGAAATGCGAGACCTTGCAATTGACCCCAGCTCCCGATACAGAAGAAGGGAACCCAGAAGGGATAAGAATGAGAGATGAACATGTGCCAACAACTACGAAACTGAAGTAGTCTCCGAATGGGCTAGAGCGGAGATTTCGAGAGGAGACGGGTAGCGGAGACCAAAGATCCATGGACGGAGGTGAACGACCGGTGAGTTCATTGTTTGAAAAGTACGTCAAAAGAAGTGTGAATGAACGAGTGACCTTGTTTTGTGCTAGGAACGTCGAGAAAATGAAAGAATGAGGGTTTGCATATACTCCAGATAAGTGTGACAGCCGGTTGCTAAGGAGCGCCGAATAAGCAGGTTCGACTTCTGCTGGCTGAACCCGGACGAGCGACTTACGCTAACTACACATGTAATAAGATCCGTAAATTGAAAATGAACCAAGCTTCGAACCGAAAGTTTATCTCGATGATACCATTGTTTTATCGTTTCGTGCTATCGTCAAGTGAACATTTGGTGACTATGTGACGCTCAAGCGCTCACCAAGCTTGAAGACCACGAAGTGGTCGAGCTTCCGAGTCTGGCAAGTCACAGCACTCATGAGATGGCAGATCTGGCTATGCTTGTCAGGAGAGAGGAAAGCACATGCAATAATTAGATGCCATGGTAGCATTATGCCCCCAAGGTAGGCCTACCAGATACCAGATGCCAGTGACCCGCGCAAACTGAGGTTTGCTATCAGAAGTGCCACCAAGAGTCGGTAATGGATAACTAAACACGACAAGAAATTCTATAGCAAAACAATATCCTCTAGACTTACGTCGCAGATATCCATATCCCCAGCATCATGCAAGAAAATCACTTAACTTCGTAACAGATCTCCACCAACTCTGGGTATCCCCAGAAAAGCTTGCGAAATCTCATGACTTACCAAATCAGCAATAAACTGGGCCTACTGTTCGTATCAAACACTCGCAGCCAGAACAGAAATCACACCCTAGTTCGGAAATAGTGGAGAGGGGCGCTAGAAGTGTAGGCACTTTTCTGAAAACGGGGGTCAGCGCCGTGCTACGACCCTCGAGGTCGAACCCAAGGATCAAATAGAGGTCAAATAGACATGTATAAAAAATGCATCTCAGATAGAGCTCTTTGTTTCAACTAGCGGGGTGGCCCAGTGCAGAATCAAGCAAGAGCGGGGAAGGGAAGAGCCAATTTTCTTGAAAAATCAACGAAAATATCGTTCAGTCATTCATTCCTTCCGGCACTGATGTTTTCAACCCGATTGGTGAGACGTGCAGTTGTGTTATAGTATACAATTGCCATGCAGAGCCTGGATGTCTATCAACCAGCATTTTCGTCACGACAGCATGGGTTAGTGGTGAATGGTACACTACCTTTCAAGTTGATACGGCATACTTGACTCGCGAGCATGCCAACCAAAACTCCTTCCCACCTTCTTCACACCAACCCAACGGGCCAACATCGCAATCGGCGCAAATGAGGAATTTAATAAGTTTCGACGACGCTGGTTCTGGTGCTAGTGATGTGCCCTTAACGTACACTGCAAAAGAACCCAAATCAAATACCTGTTCCTTCACTTGTACGAACCACAGGACGAGAAAACCCAATGTTTTCAAATTCCATTGGGGATGGCTTGACAAGCCACCATTGCACCGTTGCGGGCGGTGCTGGAAGGGGCGACAAAGCAGGGTCGAGTTTGTGGTCGGGAGAATCCATCTGATCGCTATACAGTTGGCATTTAGCACGACAGCGATGGGGATCGGCCGTACCTCAATCCCAGATCGCTCGACCAGCTGACCAGCGCCGTGCCTCAGAATGACGCTGCGACAGCCCCGGGGACAGAGTAGGTCGTATTTGTTCATTAAGATACCGTCGTCGGACTCATGAGGAAAAGTAAGGTCAAGCTTGATATCTTGAAACGTTCGACTATCTGCAGGGGTGCCTTGCCCGGCCCGTAATGCCTCTAGAACCCCGGATGGTAGAGGGGCACTCATATTCGAGACAGGATACTGGGTAGGAAGACAGAGATAGGGTAAGATAACAAAGACAGTAAACAAGCAAAATGCATTAAGGGGGAATCGAACCCCCGGCGGGTCGATGGCAACGACCCAGGTTACCACTACCCCATTAATGCGACTGACATTCCACAACAATATACATCAGTAAATTCATAGCTACTTTTTTGTCATTACTTATGTTACTTTTCATTATGTCACACTTTAGTGGTGTCATGTCACAAAGCATCTGCAAAGTAGATCTCTCTGCTTTGAACATGACTTTGACATGCTTTTCCATACTTTTCACTATACTCTTAACTGCCATGTTGTCCTGCTTTCACACATTTTTGGGTGATGAAAGGTGATCAATTGCATTAAAAATATCATGTCAAAGTAAGTAAAGAGCATCCAGAATTGCACTTGAAAGTGATACCTGGTTGAGAAATTTGGGGAAAGGTGGTTCAAAAGTGGTATAAGCCATAACAGGGCATACAACCAGTTGTAGGAGAGATCACATGATGGTGAATCTCCGTCAACTCAGCTCTCCTTTCAGTCGTCAAGAGTGCCAGTCATGACTGTGCCAACTCTGAAATTGCCTCCTGCATGAGAAGATTTGGAGAAGTGGGGATTGATTAGAATAATCGCTCCGCACTTGGATTTCACAACAATCACGGGTGGATTAACGTAGTTGTTTTGCCATAGAATTTCTTCTCGTGTTTAGTGTGGCACTTTTGATAGCAAACACAATTTGCGCGAGTCACTGTTATCTAGCACCTGGTACGCCTACCTTGGATTATACCACTATAGCATCTGGATTTTGCATGCACTCTCCTTTTTCGACCAAAGTTCCTCTCTCCTGACAAGCATAGCCGAATCTGCCATATTATGGGTGCTGTAACTTGTCAAACTCGGAAGCTCGACCACTGCGTGGTCTTCAAGCCCGGTGAGTGCTTGAGCGTCGCGTAATCACTAGATGTTTACTTGACGACGACACAACGATAAAACACTTCATAATGGTATCATTGCAACAGAAAACTTCCGGTTCGAAGTTACGGATCTTATTACATATTCGCGTAAGTCAGTTGTTCACGCCAAGTCGAACCTACCTATTCGCTCCTCAGCAACTGACGACTGTCGCACGTACCTGGAGTGTATGCAAACCCTCATTCTTTCATTTCATCCACGTTCCTATCGCATAACAAGGTCACTCGTTCATTCACTCTTTTTTTTGACGTACGTTTCAAATGATGAACTCACCGGTCGTTCACCTCCGTGCATCTTTGGTCTCTGCTGCCCATCTCCTCTCGGAATCTCTGCTCCGGCCCATTCGGAGGCAGCTTCAGTGTCTCGTAGTTGTTGGCACATGCTCATCTCTCATTCTTACCCCTTCTGGGTTTCCTTCTTCTGGAAACGGTCTCTGGTATACATCTCCTGCGTCGGCATCTTGGTTAGCATGGTCGCAAGAGTTCCTTCCGGTCGGAAATGGCTATCTGGCTGGTACGTGTTCTTCATCCTTGCTCTAGCTTTGCTAGAACAGTCTGCATGCAGCAATGCTCCCCGGAGGCACTTGGCAAGAGTCAACCCAGCTCAATATCGAATCTCTCTGGTCCGGGGGACCGTTCCAAGACCCTGTACGTGTATCGATCTCGTTTACAAGCGGTGGGCTCACCTTTGGGATGGCTCGTGCATTGCAGTCATACAATGGTGGTAACAGTCCGTCATCGCAGCAAGCACAACTCGCTCAAGATATGCACAACATTCGTCAATCCATTTTTTCTAGCTCCAGTGGAACAATTAACGGTGATTCACATATGCCCAGTGTGCACAACCGGGACTAATGACACCACTAAGATATTGGGGAGATTATGGCAGATGCTGGGGCGTACGGTAGGCATGCAAGTTGGTCTACACAACTCTTGTCTACTCATCCACCTTTGGAATTTGGTTCATGGTCTCTACGAATGTGATGACCGTGTACAGGTTCATATACTGGCGCAGGCTATCTGCTGGCGACATTGAATACCTCCGGCACGGTGGCGAATTATGCAAGGTGGCTAGACCTTGACAATGCGATTACAAAGACAACATGGTCTCAGAGCGGTGCATCCTTTAATCGGTATGGCAATATCAATTTGTGGAATGAACCGACTCACCTGGCCAACAGAGAGACATTCTGCTCCCATCCTATCAAGGCCTGCGTGCAATACCTCAATTCTACTCGGTCATTACCATCGCTTACTTACGCTTTCTCTGTCAGTGCTGAGACAGGACTCCCTGTGCCTAATGTGACTTGCCTGGATAACTCAACTCTCAGTATCAGGGGTTATGTGTCGAACCCTGGAATGCTGTACGAGATACTTGCTCAGGTGACGGCACCAGGCAGCACGGTGGAATGCTCGTCAGTTTCAGGCTCATATCCACCTAATGCTACAGTCGCTGTAAATGGTGGCTCTGAAGCATGGATCACATGGGTTGGAGATACGAATTATAATATGGCGGCCGGAGATTCTGCTTTTGATTACTCTTTCGAAGGCCCGGACCCTCACAAGGCTCTTGTCGGCCTTTTAGCCTCACCAAACCTTCAATCTGCGGATTACGACTCTATTCTTGCGCAACACGTCTCCGACTACCAGTCGGCCGTAGGACGGTTTTCGCTTTCGCTTGGTCAGATACCGGATTTTAGTAGACCTACGGACCAGATTGTGGGGTCATACCAGACGAGCGTTGGAAATACATATCTAGAATGGTTGACATTCAACTATGGGAGATATCTATTAGCCAGTAGCGCTAGAGGGGCTTTACCGGCAAACTTGCAAGGAAAGTGGGGCTATGGATTTAGGAACGCTTGGTCTGCGGGTGAGTGATCTTTACTTATCCCCAAGCATGTCGGCGGTTTGCTAGAAGAACTCTTGCGAAACAGACTACCGTAAGTACACTTGTGAACCCTCGTACGCGAGGTTGCATACTGACAGGCTCTTTGAGACTCCAACATCAATACACAGATGAACTATTGGTCCGCTGAAATGACTAACATGGACGTCGTACTTCCCTTATTGAACTACATTGAGGTACACTGCCAACTCTGAAGACCGAAAAATTGTAATGAAACGCACTAGGATACCTGGGCTCCGCGGGGGGCATACACTGCTCGGGTTTTGTACAATATCAGCTCTGGTTGGGTAACTCATAACGAGGTCGGTTTCCATCCTGACATGCTGTTTGACATGTACTGATGGTTGCAGATGAATGTACGCTAACTAGGTTAACATTCAATTCCGATATCCCAGACGTTCCCTTCTAGATTTTTGGTCACACTGGAATGAAAGCTGGCGCAGCATCTTGGGCTGATTATCCTGGTGAGTCCGCTTTATCGGAAAGGTCCCATACATAAGTTCACAGACACGTCGTAGAATCGAATGCATGGATGGTGCGTCGTTATCCCCTGATATATCTGTGGTGAAGTACACATGAGCACAGATGATTTATGCCTGGGATCATTTTGACTACACCAACGAC
The DNA here is from genome assembly GCA_038088895.1 of Xerocomus potaroensis. Classification (NCBI taxonomy): domain Eukaryota; kingdom Fungi; phylum Basidiomycota; class Agaricomycetes; order Boletales; family Boletaceae; genus Xerocomus; species Xerocomus potaroensis. The sequence continues at coordinate 12,007 of JBBPJT010000823.1, forward strand.
GTACAATGGTGGAAGTCTCAAGGATGGCCCCTTGTCAAGGTAATCTAGTGGTCATGTCTGAGATGCACACTTCCTGTCTGACGACCCGCAGGGTGTTGCAAGTTTCCACCTTGAAAAACTGGTTGAAGATTTACACTTCAATGATTCTACGCTAGTCACCGCGCCGTGTAACTCACCTGAGCAATCACCGATCACATTTGGTACATTCCGGATATAGTTGGATTGTGTTCGCCCGTATTGAATGATGAATTTCCAGGATGTGCCCATGCTCAACAACTAATCTGGCAACTTTTCAATGCTATTGAAAAGGGATATGCAGCCGCCGGTGATAGTGACGTTGAATTTTTGAATTGTGAGTGTTTGAGCTTTCTGGCTCGTTAGATGGCCCTCCCAATTTGAGTTTTCAGCTGTCCTGTCTAAACGTTCCCAGATGGATAAAGGTCTCCGTATCGGGAGCTGGGGTCAATTGCAAGGTTTCGCATTTCCGCCGTTCACCAGTCCAGTCGGTTGACTGCCAGACCTTGTTAGAATGGAAGATCGATATGGATTCCCCCACAGATACCCACCGCCACCTGAGTCACTTGATAGGCGTGAGTGTAGTCAGCTTTCCATATTTATTTGATTAACTGAAGGGCCCAGTTATACCCGGGCTATGCGATCGCATCATACGATCCTACTTTACAAGGGGGTTTGGTTGTCAACGGAACATCACTGAACTATACAAAAGGGCAGATACTTGAAGCAGCTGAAACAAGCCTACTCCATAGAGGTAATGGCACTGCCCCAGACGGTGACACCGCTTGGGGAAAGGTCTGGAGGGCTGCAAGTTGGGCTCAGCTCGGACGTGAAAGCGAATACTACAAAGAGCTGACCGTATGTGTCTCGTACGCCTTTATTTCAGTCCCCTCACCATTTGGCATCAGTACACTATTGAGAGGAATTTTGCATCGAACCTACTCGATGATTACGCCCCTGGATCGGGTATTTTCCAGATTGATGCCAATCTTGGGTATCCTGCTGCAGTGTTGGTCAGTCGTCCGATACCTATCGAAGAGAACGGGTGAACTGATACAACCCACCATCAGAATGGTCTGCTACAGGCCCCTGACGTAGCTAGCATTGACATTCCCCTTCAAGTCACACTTTTGCCGGCGCTCCCTGCTAACTGGAACACGGGCTCGATGCAGGGTGCGCGCATCCGTGGTGGGATTACACTCGACTTCGCATGGAATGGTGGAAAGCTCACATCTGCGACCTTCGTCGTTGATGATGATGTCGCCAGAAGGGAGAGGGACGTCATCGTGAACTATGGAGGTGCCGTGATCGGCCAGTTCAGGACCCACGGGGGAGCTGTGATGAATATCTCGTAAATTTGACGAAACAAGGACTCGCTCATGCGCTGGTTTTTACTTGGACAGATTGTTTGCTCACACTTCACATCTTTCAGCCATTGTCCGGCCCCATCATTACAGTATACATCCATCGGTTTCCTCTGCTTTTGATCGTTGCTTTGCTACACCTCTTTACCACCAGCGTCCCTCGGGCAATTATCCATAGAATCTTGGTTACTGCATCCTGTCGCTTGGACTGATCCATTCCTTCCATAAGTTGTCTTCTGATGGCCAATATTGTTGGTTCCTCCCATCTGGGCTTTGCCTTTTTTTCGCGCAACTATCAGGACCCACCCCACAGATTGAAGCAAAGAAGCTACATAGTAGGAAAGCGATGAACGGACGGGAAGGTATATATATACTAGACAAAATTACTAAACAGTGAAAGCAAACCAGCCTTTTCTTCAGAGCGGTCGCCTTCGACTTCAAACCCTTCATCTCGCCACTTGGGAAATCTCTTAAAAACGCACCAGGCGTCGTTGACGAGATTCTCTAGCAGCCTTTTATCATCATCCGACAAATGTGCATACTCGTCCTTGTCGGTTTGATCTTCAGGAGCGGCTTGAATGCACGGTTCGTAGGATGGGGATGATGTTTCTGGGTTCCACTTCCAGAAATTCGCCAGTTCATTCAACGTCTTTCTTCTCCAGTACCTCCAAACCGGCGTCTCGTTGGGTATAATGGAGCTGAGTGTCTCTTCAAGCTTGGACGTCGACGGGTTTGAGTCCTTGTTTCGCAGGAGCAAACAGACAAGGACGGCCATTTGTGTCCTGGTACCTAGAGTCCATTTATCCACGCGGGCAGAGAGTTGGCGCATGAGGAGCCTCCTGTGCGCGTCGTCCCTATGATATGACGACACAAAGAGGTGGTAGAGCCCTGATGCAACGAAGGAGCACATAAACACAATCTGGCCAAAGAAGGTGCAGAGTGGCATGAGCAGAAGTTGCGTCAGGGACTGTGTCATCAATAGGAAAGAG
>JBBPJT010000824.1:0-14365 GCA_038088895.1 Xerocomus potaroensis
AATGGAAGATCATACATATGGTGTCCTTGCTGCAGTGGCAGCATAGCCCTAGTTATAATGGATCGCATGTTTGATGCATAAGTCACCCTTGGGGTTATCTGAAGATCTGCCACCAAGGGGGTGGAATATATGAGAGGTAAGGGCGTCCATGGGTGCTTCTAGATGTATATGAGTAGGGGGAAGGAGCTGGGGCCAAGGGATCGGTCCATTGGTCCAGGATGTATGGGCGAAGATTTTGGGTTTTGGTCCCCCCTATAGATAAGATTAGATAAGAGTACCTTAGAGCGAAAGTGACTTCTAGAGGATCAGAAAAGATGATCCAGGGACTTAGGGGTGTTCTTAAGGATTCATAACAAGTGTGGGCTTGTAACCTCTTGTGGTTCCTTTCTCATCCCACTGTCAAGCCTTGAAGACTACTGGTTATTGCTCCCCTTCATCCCAGACATCATCCCTTGAAGATCCTCCATCATTCTTGCTCTCATCATTCCAATCTTGCTAGGTGTCATCCTAGTTGTCTCTGCCAGTCTAATTGCTATACTTGTGGCCTACCTATATGTTTATCTAGTCATTGCTCTCTTCGTGTTTGCCATTTGAGGTTATTGGCTCACATCGTAACACTAGTCAGACAGGGAGATCTATTGGTGGGGGTGGAGAGACAATGGTATCTTCATAGACAACCCCAACACTAGGGGAAACAGTGGATCTAGAACAGAGTTTGTAACAGCCAACACACTCATCAAGGCCTTACCATCCCTAAAAGTCAAGCATTTCACTGCAGAACTTGGCCTGCGCATGGCTTGAGGGGGAGTGTTGGATTGCCAAGCGCATACGCGGCCACATCCATTTCAGACTCAACTGAGGCACGCATACTCAACCACATGATGCAAATCAGTGCATGATACCTTGTAGTAACATAATTCTAATTGATTGATTGCTTTATACATCTTGTGACTGATCCTTTGATTGATAGCTAGTTTCATATCTTTGTTACCGAGTGCACATCAGTGCCTGGTAGTTAGATTCTTTGATATTTAAGCACTTATATCATACAGTAACACCTCAGTCTGTTTGCCTTGTGTGCAACTGAGGTATGTTCTTTATCATTTATCTTATCTACACTTGTGCTAACCTAGTTGTAGTGTTATCTACTCTAGGTGAATATACTTAGTCCGTTTGCCTTGCGTGCAACTGAGTGTTATCTACTCTAGCACACTTCTTCCTTTTTAGGTTGCTCATTCCCATACATATATATCAGATGACATCCTCAATGAGCTAGACAAGACAATCGAAGCAGTAGACAAGGAATTGTCCAAAGAAGGTCTTATGTCCATCAGAAGCGCTGTGTTACATATTGAGCACCACTAGGACCATCTTGTGCATGTGATCTGCAATTGTGCCATCATTGCTATTCTCCCAGTACTGCTGGGATTGTCCACCCTGGCTGTGATCATGTGTGCAGCGGGTTGACTTCTCACATGGATGTGTTAGCACTGATGTGATGATGTCTAGATTCCTTAAAAAGCTGGCAGCACACTATTGGGATTCTCCAGTCACAAAAAGGTTGTGTATAGTGCATACCTAGGATGGAGATGAAGGTGCTCAGAATGGGGACACCTACTTTACTATTTAAGTATAGAACAGCAAGTGTTATCCCCTGTTTTGTGGTTATGATAGAGCTGACATAGCAGCATATTGCTATGGAAAAACTGCAGAACATTGCACATGGCACAATACAATACGGCCATTTGAAGCACTCATATCTGACTGGAACACTAACTGACAGGATGGATACGTCACCCTGGAGAGTCCATACCCCATATCGGAGTGAGCTTTCTTTTCATGGGAAAGGAACACAAAGGTGTAATAATTCCAGCATTTTTCAGCCACTGTTGTGGACGAACTTGATAGATTGATCTAAACTGTGAATGAGGAATTGTCAGAAGATGCCTGCCATGCCACTCAACATAAAGTATTGGGAACACCTCAGCAATCCACTCTTTGGTATGACTGCACAATCAATCACTATTGTATGATCACTACTGGTCGTATTGATGCTAGCTGCATCAGGAATTTTACAAGAATCTATTTTGGCTAATTTCAACTAATTTCAGCTACTTTTGACTAATTTTGACTAATTTCACTCAAAATTAGCTACAATTAGCTGACATTAGTTGAAATTAGATTTTTGTAAATTTCCTGATAGGCTGGTCTTGTGGTTCCTCCAATGTATTGTCTAGCCAAGATGGTCAAGGACATGATTGCAGCTATATAAGGGGTAGTGCCAGTTGGAAGAGAGCGTTGGAAAACCGTCAAAATTCTCCAAGATTGCGTGGAGTGCATGTTGCCCGGGATGTGCACGAGGACGATACCGGTCTTGGCCATAGCGAAGACGGATGGTAATATTGATGAAGCATTGAAATCTGATGCACACTGATGGCAAACGTTCTGGGACAAGTCAGTATCTGACGGGCTATACGTAGACTATGGAGAGACCACCACAGTTCAACTGTTCACTTCGGAGCGACAGCATCGTCGCTCGAGTAGTGAACACTTCCATCCGCGACTAATGGACACCCTGACAGACGACGGCCAGATCAGTGGTTGTTACGTATTCCTGTGGTTGGCAGAAGCGCTTAATCACTGCATTGTATACAACAAGTTTTTTTCTCAGAAATATCCCTCCACCATGTCTTGAGGAAAATCTGCACTCTACCTGATGAACACCACGGATCACGATCATATACTATGGCCTGCCGCCGACCTTATGTATCAGGGTTGCAAACTTCTGTGATTCGCATTGTCCCGAGAAGCTTGCTCGGGTCCGAGCTTAATATCAGACATCTTAGCACAATCGTAGCATAGCAGCCACAAATGATGATCGAATCGACCCTGTCAAAGTGACTCGCCACACGCCGCCTTACTCGAACCATTACAATTCAGGAAAATCTCGCCCGCATTATCAAACCTCATCAGACTCAGAGGATTGACCCGGTTGCGAAGTGATGGTGTTGACGACGAAAACCTGACTCAGGTGGGGTCTCTCAGCAACGACGACGTCCTCAGGGGAGCCAAACAGTCGGTTCAGTTTTCATCAACCGATGCAGCGCGAACCGGCTCGCGTCTGTTTGATCTTCCCCAGCGGGACACACTCACATTCAGAGTTTGGTAATATCATAAAGTTCGAGGTCTGCAAATTTGCTGGACGCGATCAGCAGCCTGGCCTATGGAACGCTCAGACGATATACTTGGAACGTCCGTTCCAACCGTTGATTACAAATAGAAACAGGACGTCAGACAGCTAAACTGGGGGGATTGGCACTCGCAAACCTGGGCCCATCTGCTCGACCCTGACATTTGAGTGTTTGCGCCAAGTACTCGGGTGAAGAAAAAAAAAGCCAAGCTTTACAGCACAAAGCAAGCAAAGCCCATCTTTGACTGCCTATGGTCCCCGAACCCCTCGATGAATACAGACTTGGGAGCAAGCTTCGAGGATGATGTGTCTACGATTACTATCATCGATTAGGGTCAATAAGTTGCGAGTAAAGGGGTTGAATGGATACCGAGGAAGAAGCAGCGCCGCCCTTCCCTTCCCTTCGTTCCCCTGAACACTCAACATCCTGTCATGCATCCCACGGATCCAGTGCGGACAAGGATTCTCGCAGTCTCCGCGTATGCATTACTTGGTGGTTAGGATACCTGACGTTTTAGCCGACCCGGCAACAAGCAGGACAGCATTCCACGATCGGGTAGTCTGTGGGCTGTTGAGCCCCGTCTCAATCTCCTCCTGGGCTAATCAAGGAAAACAGATTGCGTGCGATGCTCGAACCGAGTGACGAGGAAGGGCTCCGTCAAAGGGGGTGGCAGCATTTGCCACGAGCCGGTCTCGAAAACCGACTTGACGTCGGACATTAAGCGTCGAACCTGACCCCACAGCAAAGACACATCGGATCGCCCGGGACCGCACTGCCGTCCAACTGAAACAGCTAATCAGCCAGATCAATGTATCGTGTTCTGGCCCACCAAAGCGGGCCGATCAATTCGTTATGTTCGCTCGGCTAAACATGGTTTTCGCGATCTAGTAGATTTGAAATAGGTCCATGTTACCATACCAATCATGATTCCCGCATGGGTAGACAATCGCACGTATCCTTCATGTCAATGCTCATGACATATCAGTCAGGCCTGGTCAATCCGCTGGAATAAATACATGAAATGATTTCTCCGTATATAATACAATGTCTGGTCTAGACGAGCGGCTCCGTGCGGGGTAACGCTGTAGACTTACAATCCAAGCGAAGTGATGAGAGGTCCAAACCACAAAAGGGGGTAAGATGAAGGGCCAAAATTGCGAAATCAATCATCTTCCCGCAGAACGCATTGCTAGCGTGTTGCCCATTACGCGCAGGCCAAGGGTGCAATTGTCTTCTCACCATGTTCCGCCCACCACTTTTCCGCCTCGACATCTGCATCATACCCAAATTGCATAAGACTTTTTTCCTTGTCTGCCCATTGGTTCGCATTCCCGCGATTTCCGTTTGGAGAGACAGGATCCGCGGTCCTTCTATCCGCCCATGCGTCTATTGTGGTCGCAGTGCGGAGGACTCGCCTCCTCACCGCTTCTCCAACCTCACTTAATGCAATTTCTGTCGCAAGTTTCATCTGTCTGTCTCTCTCCTCTTGTTCGGGTCCGTCCGGAAGATGGAAGATGTGTTGATTCATTCGAGACGAGAGCTGGGTAGCCGTTGCCCGTTCATAACGGATGGATTCATACGCGTGCAAGAGAGGGGTAATCTGGGCGGGTGAAGAAAGGCGAGAAAAGAGGTTGCCCAGTACAGCTGCGTCTTCGACCTAAAACGCGTTGCGTCCGCGTTACGTTCGGCCGGGGTGTTATAGAAGTAAAATGCAATCGCGATGGGGATAGGCAAGTAAGAAAAATGAGAGGGGAACGGAAGGTGGGAACTCACGGCCATGGCGGATCCCTGGGCTCGATATGGCTAATTGAGGGGCATGAGACACTGCGCCCGGAAGAAAGCGGCGTGAGCGCACCAGCATGGGGTGGCACGAATCGCCGAGCAAGGCTAGCTTGCCATCCTTGTGGACCCAAGTAGTCAGTGGGGCACGATCCATGAGTTTCCAATTAAGCGTGGAAGGGATGAGTGCAAGGAGCTTTTGAATGCTAGTCAAACGAACATGTTAGGACGGAAACATGCAATCTAGGGGGTTCCATGCCGTGGTTCCCAGCCCGTATAGTCAGCTCTCATTTTGACCGCAGAACCTTCTGCTGTCCAAGATTCCACAGATTCATCATCGGGATGCAGTAAGACAAGGTTAAACTCCTTCTTTGCACGCTGATAGGGGGGTCGGAAAAGATCGCATAGACCACAAAAGACCATGACGCACGATATTGTAGGTCATGATGTGGCCACCAGGGCCCATCCAACCAACCATTTGGGGTATCTCGACCAATTGACATAGGTCTGGGTCCCTAAGCAAAAGTTCTGTGGGAATGATGGCTCTATAGGCGGCATCACCTGTAGGGGTTGGTTTGTCAGGTCCGCCGACGACGTATTCACGAGTGACGCTCTTAACGCCATCGGCTCCAATAACAAGATCTGCATGCACAACTTCGCCCGATGCAAGAGTGAGGCTGGGTATGGAAACGTCTAATGCGACAACGCGGGAACCGGTGCGAATAGTAATGCGGGAATGAGGCTGTGCAAGATCGAAAATCAGGCGATGGAAATCGGCCCTCTGTTCATCCGAGGATCAGAGGCCGCACAAGGGTCAGAAAAGGATACTGAACGTGGATGTGATAATAGGGTGCACCATAGCCAAGATCCATGGAGTCACCCCACTTGGTCCAGGCAACCGTCTCACCCGTGGACCCTGGAGAGCGGCGTTAGAGGGATGGTGAATGGAAAGGGGCTACACATGCATCTTCTGAGCTCCAGTGCTTCTGGTTTGACTGCGACCTGCTTGAGTCTGTCCCCGAGACCCCAGCGGATCAAGAGGCGGGTGACATTTGGGCTGACCTGGATGCCAGCGCCAATCTCGCCGATTTCGCCGGCGCTCTCAAGGATTGTAACAGTATGACCGGCTTCAGCAAGACAGTAAGCAGCGGAGAGTCCACCAAGACCACAGCCGACGACGACGATGTGGATAGGAAATGAGGCACGACGGCCCTGGAAGAGGCCTGGGGACAATTGGAACTCAGCAGGAGTGCCCATGGAAGGAGCTGGGAGAGATGGAGAAAATGTTGAACCGGAACTCGATAGGCACTTTTTTATACACCAGCTACGGAACTTGGATGAGCCTAAACTGTTAATCCGAAATCAAACCATAACCGAGTTACGCCTTGTTGGGCTCGCCAGGCCAGTCGTGAAACCTGAAACGGCATCGCTCGGACAATTAGTAAGTAAATATCGCACAGCTCCGCTCGGGTACTTCAACCACGCTGACTATCTCCACAGCTCCGCTGATTGTGGTCTCTAAATCTTGTTCCAGGTTGTTATGCTCTCGACCGCATCATTTATTATTCATCAAACCTGTGTTCATCATGACCGTATTCTCACACACAGTCCCAAACCTTGGCCTGGCACTCAAGAATAGTGTTTCAAGGATGCTCCAGTGAAATAATGCTTTTCAGGAAAGCCAGACTATCAAAAAATTAGTGGTAATGGTTCAACACTTTCTTCTAATTATCTCTTCTAAATATAATCCACCCACGTGACGAGAAAACTCACGTGATGCAAACTTTCTGCCTGCTTTTCCGCGATATAGATAAAGTGCGTTGCAGATGCATAACCTCTCATTTCACTCCTGCGAAGCAACATCCGCTGTTGCGCTTTTGCTCTATTGACCAAGATTTTCTTCTGATCACGTGTGCAGCAGTCTCATGTGGGGTATCGATTAGCACCGCTGATGGACAATTCCATTTTTCATCTTGAGCATCTTTCTTCATTGAGCGTGATTGTACACAACGAGTTCTTGCAGTGTACATAGAAACCATATAAATCTTGGCTGTGCTGCGTTTTCTTCTTTCTTTGTTACCTATTCGACCCCCCCCTCAAACTCTTTGCTTGGGGCCCTGTCCTCTCTGTCCACGACCTCGTCAGTTGAATCTGGTGGCACGGGGAATATTCTTGGTAGGTTTCTTCTATCGTCGCACTGATTATTTTTATCAGCTGCCGTCGTCGATTGCTCGTGCATCGACAAATTTTCTCTCTCTCCCTCGATCGATGTATTACTGGCTTAGGTATGCGCCCCCTCAAATATCTGCGTCACTATGCTCTCCGCCGGCCCGTTCATTGACACTCGTGTCCACACGACTGTGCCCGACGCTTGTGCTCTGTTCAACTTTGACAGAATCGCCACCATCTAGCGCGAGTTCATTGCCGTCGTCGTCAGCACTGAAGTATGGACCGTCTTAACACTCCCTGCACCCTCCCATGTGCTGGTCTCGTACGTCTTCAAGTTTCTTCAAAAAGCGTGTCCCCCTGAGTCACACATCTGGTGGTGTCCTACTGCCAAGTTCTCGCTCTTGTCACTGCACGCCGCTACCTCATATCGGAAGGGCCAAAGTAGTATTTCGCATCTCTACATCTCGTCTTACACTACTTACCACCTTGAGTGCTCTCACTTATTGCTGACGGCCACCAAATAATGTGACTGAAAAGAAGCATTTCATCGCCATCGGTCAGGCAAGAGGCGCTGATGCAAGCGAACGCCATTGGGTTGGTACCGAGTTGACCAACATCGGTCGCCTAGTCGACAGTCATACGACATTCATGCTCATGGAGGGAGAGGCATCGTAATATATCCACGGTTGCCGACGAGCTGGCCCGAAACGAATGGATGCACTTTGCCGCCATGGGGTCGCAAACCAGAAGCAGCCATTCCAATCTGCATTGATGGTTCGTGACGGACGCTTCGCTGTTCAACGTGTCATCCAATGCGAGTTGCAGAACGCGGAATTTATATACTTGTCTGCTTGTCATACGACGGTCGGAGACAGGGATTGCCCGGATGAGATGATCCACCTTGTGTCTGCGATGCAGTTTGCTGGATTTCGTTGCTTTATCGGGACGATGTCTGCGGTGGATGATTCCAAGACGAACAAGATCATGGTCGAGTTTCTACAAGTTCAAGACGAGCAGGAATCGTCTGGATCATGTGCGAGCTACGGTTATAATGTGGAAGACGATAAGGACTAAGAAAATACCAAGGGATCAACGAATTATACGTCCGGGTGCATAAGGGCGTGAGTGCGCACTGCGTAGCACAATTTCAGTAGACACCTTCACGACGCCACGTGCATTTGTCATCCCGTATGCGTAGTAGAATGAGGAAATATTTCCTACACGATGAATGATCTAAAGGTCTGTCCTCAAGTGAGGGCCGACTTTCACCCTGCCCTCAACTCCCTCGATCTTCAAGAACCCTGGAACGAAATGTAAGCTGTATGTGTAAAAGAATGGAAGAGATTCACTACCGACCATTCTGGACACGCAAGTGCAACCAATCCACCGCTTCACGCACATCTTATCTGCACGACATACCCTGTCCCTTCAGCAAGAGGGAAAAGAAAAACGAGAGCAACCGACCCTTCCAACGTAGACACACCCAGAACCTCAAGGCTCACAATTCATCTCTTTTTTTGTTCCTCTTCCTTGCCTTCTTCCTCTGGATACCACCTCCGCGTGCTGTCCCGCCGGTGGTGGTCCCACACCTCATAGCCCTGTCGAATTTCAGTCGTGGACATGCTCATCGATGTATCTGGTTTGTTTGTGAGAAGAGAAGTGCGACATAGAGGATGCGAGCCAACGACAGGACGGTATCTGTTTGTATATACACGCGTGTTGAGAACGTCGCGCGAGTGTGCACGCGACATACCAAACACTTTCCAGCCTTCACCGGGCCGTTCTCTGTCCTGCGCGTCTAGCAGTCGTCGTAGTACTGATGCCATATAGAACTACCCGGATGAAAAAGTTGAGAGCCGTGGGCAGGAGCGAGACTTTGCCAGATGGCGGGGGTGAACGTTGCTGTGGTACTTTTTCTGGACAAGCGTACTGTTTTGGCCAAAGATAAGACTAGTCTCTGATGGCTCGAGTCTGGGGGTGTCGCTGTAGAGCGTTTTGGTCTTTTCCGGCAGCGTCCGCCGACGATCCAATCGTATATAGATACTATGTTCCTGGCGCCGTCGAGACCGATGATGATTCTTCTTTGCTCTGTCGGTGAGGATCGTTGGGGACACCACACCAGTTGTGCCCACCAAGTTTCGCGCGAGTCACGTGTTTGCATTCAGGAGATTATCACGGTCACCGTACATAGAGCCTCATCCCACTGTGTTTTGCTACTGACCTCATAACATTGATTAATACCAGGTATTCTACATGCGCACGATGTCGTTTTTCCGTTCGTGTCACTTTGCTCGTTTCCATGTGTTCTAGGCGAGTGCTTCTCTACATTGTGCCTACCTTCTTGCTGACACCTCGTAGAGTTCTCTCCGGCCTAGTTTGGGCGTCTTTGTTGCCCCTCCAGACTCATTAAACCCTGGTAGTCGCGCTGTACACACTCCATCCTGGTCTGCTTGACTCCCTCGACTCCCCCTCAAACACTTTGCTTAGGGCTTATCCTGTACGTATACAGTCCCGTCAGATGGTTCCAAAGGTGCTGGTGACGTGGGGGATAAGTGCAGTACGTCGTCACTTCCGGCTGGGGCATGCTGATTATTTTTATCAGTTACCATCTCGATCGCTCATGCATCAGCGTGCTTATTCTCTTCCCCTCAATCGAGGTGCTACCGGTCACTGCGGAACGCTCTTGGTCAATTCTTGTGTCCCTGCACTCGGGGGGGTTCCTGTGGTCGACACAACTTGCCGCTTCCTACCTGCTTCTGCCATGCGCTTCCTCTGCACTCCCAGCTGTGTCCACGTGTCTGTGCGTGACGCTTACATCCTGTTCGAAGCTTGCTGCATCCCACTCGCCACTTGCCTCCTCCGCGCTTCTAGCTGCATCGGGTGGCTCTAGGGGTTCACCTGGATGGGGTGCATCGTCACCCAGTGTCTCCCCAGTGTCTTTGGATGTTTCTTCTGGGGTTCTTGCGATGTGCCCCGTCCACCCGCATCACCTCTTACTGATTTGCCCTGGTTCTATCTGACTTGCTGTTTCCAGGTTTTGTGGTTGAGCTGCACTCGCTGCGTCTGTTCGCTGGGTTGTACATGTCATCTGGCGAGTCTACGGTATGCACCTGACCCTGACTCACTTTGTGTGTATGTTCTGGTTTTGCGCTCATGCGGCAGACTTTGTTGCCGGCCCCGCTTGGCTGTTCATTGTAGCAGCTTTCTTTGGGTGATATTGCGTTCGCTTTCATTGCCGGTGCCTTCACCTTCCACTCTCGCCCCACTCGGCGGTATTCTCATTACGTGTTGGATTTTTTTCTTGGCGCCAACACCCTGTCTGCTTGGTTTTGCTGCAGACCTGGTTCCATTAAAGAATCTCGCTGAGTTTTTCGTGTGTGTAAAGGATTTAATCAGGTGGCAACCGTTTTTTAACCAGTGTATTACAGCATTAACAATAGTTTATTACCATGCAAAAATATTATTTTGTACAGCAGTGAATGAAGGGGTGGGAGTGAATATGTGTGAAAAACAACCCGGTCATCAATACGTGGTGAAATGAAAGCGCAGCGCTCGAGAACATTAACACAGCCGCAGATCCCCAGGTTCCGCCCATCAACACATAAGGGTTTGTCTCCTGCGGTCCTGGTCTCCTATCAAAATACGGCCTTAAACTGACCTTTCAAGGTCCTTATATCAGACCCGGTCCGCTCGATAAGATCTGGTTCTGGATCTAGTTCAAAGGACAAGAATATATTATACTTGGAAGTAGCCGGGTGACCAAGAGGCAATGTGCTGGGCCATTGCTGGGAGCTCTGGAAGGGTGCTTGGGACCCGGGATGGGCGCTATTAGATATAATTGGTCTCGACAATGAGCAATGGACACCTATTGAGATACAATACAGACTACAGTACCATGTGTGCATATGGGCTTGTGGCACAATCCCTTAGTCAGTCATTGAACCTTCCCGGTAATGTTGGGCGGGTAATGACCTATGTGCCGAATACCTTGCTGGTATGGTATGCATCAATCACTGGGAGTGTCATATGGGAGTGAAAAAGCGTACTCTCGCCGGTCCCAGCCATCGTTGGTCCCTTCGCAACCAATCTATTACTGACTCTCTTGATTGGACTTAAGATAGAGTGAGTACCCTAGACAATCTCCGAAAGGTAACGGGAGGGGTACTAATCTGTGCTTACAATGATTTTGTGCGGCAACCTGACATTTGTTTCTAGCACGTCACATTTGACCATATAAAATCCCTCAAGGTTTCGCCGTAAAGTCCCCATCTTTTACTTCTCCACCCTTCTACTGATGTCGACCAACAAAGTTAAACTGGAAGCCCTCTTAAAGTTGATCAACTCTGCTGCTCGCGATGCCATCGCAGAGTATGAGAAAGCAGGGGATGACGTCCCTTTCATCGACTCCACCGGCCCCCATCCCCTGGATGATATGAACGATCAACTTGCACTGAGGAGTGCCATTCGCATTCTTGAAGGTGCATGTGCGCAGCTTTGCACCAGCCTTGCACCTCCTGCTCACACCGTTCACAACGTGCGCGACTTTGGCGCTGCCGTCTATTACGAATACTAACAACTGCAAAAATATAGCTATCCCTGCTTTATGACTCGGCTTGTATTCGAATTATTCTTCGAGAGAATATTGCCGATATCATTGCCGATCATCCAAATGGCATTCATGTCGGCGAACTCTCGAAGACTGTCGGGATTCACCCAGGCAAGCTGGCGCGTCTGCTGCGTGTTCTAGCCACAAGAGGGGTCTTCAATGAAGGTCAATCGTGTCCTTCGACTGCCCAAAGACACTGTACTTACCCACCCTTCAGTGGAGACGGATACGTTTGCAAACAATCGGCTCTCTCTGATGCTTCACAGCGCCAACCCCGTCAGCCATATATTCAAGATCCCTGTTGAGAGGGGCATGGATGGTGCCGCTGTGCTACATGAGGCTCTGAAGGACCCAAAGACTGCATTCTCAGAGGATCCTGACCATTCCCCCCTTATGTATGCGAAAAACAAGGAGGGCTTCCATGGCGATCACTTTGATCTGCTCCAACAGGTGAGAAATATGCCGATTCACGATACTCCATTCTCAAATCTTTGCCAAGACTGGTCAAACAGATGTATGTCGAGGGGTATGCCGAGACATCAGAAACTGATTGTGCATAGTCTTTCCAGCAGGCTATGATAGGATTTAACAAGGTCGTTGGCCCGCTTGCAGTCTTGACTCGTATGTATCATCAGTGAGATCCATAGTACTCACATTGGTTTCACATTCAGAATTTCCCTTTGGAAAGTACTCCACGGTGGTCGATGTCGGTGGAGGCATTGGCGGTTTCGCGCTTCCTCTTGCACGAGAACATAAACACATAAGGGTTACCATCCAAGACTTACCAGAAACGCTTAACGAAGCCCGAAGTGTGAGCATCAGACTCCGGATAGCGGGTGCAGCTATCTAAACTTTTTGAAAGCTCTGGAAAGCAGAATGTCCAGAGACTGTTGAGGAAGACCGAGTTGAGTTCGTGGATCTCGACTTCTTTGCACAGGTTCCAGTCAAAGGCAAAGACCTCTACTATGTGAGTCTACATCCGCCATGACCTACCATGGTCGCTGACGAGAATGATTTGTACTTGGTTAGCTTCGCAACATCATTCACGACTGGCCTGATCACAAGGCTGTGGCCATTCTCCGAAATGTTCGCCAGGCATTGGGACCACACAGTCGGGTGCTTATTCGTAAGTGGAATTTATTCAAGAACGCGCACAGCTCGAGCTCACCTCTCCCACAGACGATCAGGTTCTCCTTGGGCTTAATCGCAGACAGGCCGAGGCCGCGGTTGCATCAATCGGTCCCACTGTGGTCAGTGTTCCTGTGGCATTGAGTGTTTCCTTGCATCCACGATTTTCACAGGCCCCCGAACCGATGCTTCCTAACTTTGGTGTTGGTAATATTCGCATGTATGAAAAAGACATATCGATGTGGATCTTGCTGAACGCTAAGGAGCGCACCCTGCAAAATTTCTTGCAGCTCTCGTAAGCAATGCGTCCAGAACTGTCAGCCTTCGAAGTGTTCTAACGACCTGTCTTTAGAAACGCAGCAGGTTTACAGCTCGAGAAGATCTGGGACCTCGGAGAGATGTGCGTTCTTGAATTCTCGGCTGCATGAAAGTAGGAGAGAAGACTAAACACGAACTATCGAATGGCTGGTGTACGGCATGAATATAGCATACTGGTGTTGTCAGTTGTTCGTACCATAACAAGCAAATGTTCCAATACCAGCATGAAACAATTTGAGTTTATTTAGTATGAAGAATAATCTCACAGAACCTGCGGTCTATAATGTTCCCGATAGCACTGTGTACTTTAATTGAGATCAGCGATCCGATTGCTGGGCCCTTGCTGTCTTTCGTGGTGCACAACGTGTAAGACGAGGGGCCTCTGTATCCAGACAATGTATTTTTGTGATGTACATAAACACAGGGCCCTGTACCTTGGTGTGCCAGTGTCCATCTGGCTTCCTGACCACAACGGACACCGGATACGACCGCCACGGCTTGTTAGTGGCAAAGATTTCAAATGTCCGTCCTGTAAACCGTCCCGATCAAACATGTGAAACCTACGTGGGATACGAGGAGGTACTACAAATCGCCGACATTACCCGGACAATGTGAAGCTGATAGATTATTATAGAGCTAGAAGTTTTCAACATGTTAACGGACATGTCAAAAGCGTAAATAATTAAGCAAGGTTCAGGTTGCTACGGATATGTTCAGAAAACTGTACGGTGTTAGATTAGAGCAAGTACATGATGCGCGGCACGAACGGCGCAAACGGTCACCAGTGCGTATTAACATGCTGAAAACTTGACATGTTAAAAAACACCCATTCTTCACGTGTTAAAAAAGAGTGAGTCATCAACGGAACGGAACCCTAGCGACGCCACAGAGAGCACATGGACTACAAAGAATATATTCATTTAAAGGTATTTAGTCCTACTATTTATATTTCATTTACCCAATTACTCGTCTCTAAACTGTCATCACTAGCTCTATAATAATCTATCAGCTTCACATTGTCCGGGTAATGTCGGCGATTTGTAGTACCTCCTCGTATCCCACCTAGGTTTCACATGTTTGATCGGGACGGTTTACAGGACGGACATTTGAAATCTTTGCCACTAACAAGCCGTGGCGGTCGTATCCAGTGTCCGTTGTGGTCAGGAAGCCAGAT
>JBBPJT010000825.1:0-14343 GCA_038088895.1 Xerocomus potaroensis
TTGCACCAGGGTTGAGGGCTTCCCATATGTAGTGCTTAGTCAGCATGGTCTGTGCGCCATGGCTGGTAGTATAAGTAGTAGAGCACTTCATGTCGTAGCCCTAAGCTTAATCTTAACATCATTACCTACCTAAAGTGTGGGCTAGTAGCTTCTTGTGGTTTCCTCCTCACTACGCTGCCGTGCCCTGAGGATCCTATCGTCTACGTCTCTCCCCACTCTGTCGCCTGGCCCTGGGGATCTCTATCTTGAAGCTCCATCCTCACCCCGCTGCTGTGCCCTGAGGATTCCCCTTATATCCCGTTCCCCGTCATCCCAGTCTCGTTCTTGCCCATCACGATCATCACCATCGCCATCTTCGTTCTCACGACCATCCTAGTGGACGTCGTGCTATCAGTCTTCTCATCACTCGTCGTATTCATCCTTGCCATCTATCTTGTTGTCGCCCTCGTAGTTGCTGCCATTCGAAGTTATTGGCTCACTACGTAACATTGGGAATATAAGGATGGATATGAAGTACTGCGCCCCCATGGGCACCATCCTTAAGGAATCCTCCCTCTGGGTATTTCCCTGGTTGTCGATAGCATGCCGGTCTCCCCTCCTAGCATGCAATGAAGCCAATGGAGTGGACCAGATGCTTGGCAGCATATGCCGACGGATTTTTCCCTTTCCCCCACCTCCCTGCCATACCTCCACTTTTTCTTTTTCTTTAGATCGTTTTCGCGGGTTGTCTGCTCCCATCGTAAAAAGCATGAACGGATGGATTCTGTGCCATGTCTATGCACCTCCATCATCATCTGGATCACACGCTTCCCTTTTCTTTCAGCTACAATCGTTCAGCATTACCTGATCCATCCCCTCATTATCCTGAAGGACTTATCTGAACTGCTTGTCTACAACGATATTGTTACGCGAGACGTAGTTGAGAGGAAGCGATCGTGGACGAAGTATGGGAATTCCTAGTCAACTTCGGATTGACCTTAGGAATGACTCGGAAACTAGGAAACTACGTTGGATTGCATAGAACTAGCTTACTTCTACAAGTACATATCGCTGAGTATTTATATGTGTCCTTACAGCGAACGGGCCAAGCTGTGTAGAGCTAAACTAGGAACGTTTGGGGTAGGGCAAAGGGTATACTATGGGAAGAATGGGGACACGAGGCAGTCAACAAGGACTAGGCCTGAAAGGGAATAGCGTCCGAAGAAGGAGGCATACGTAAGCGAACAAGGCGACAGGACAAGTAGAAACGAAAAACAATGGCATATCGAGACTCGACTGTAACAAAACCCCCGAGTTAAGCATAAAGTCACCGACCTTTACTCACGAATGACATAGTCATAATTGTCGGGTAAGTCCTGATGAAGAATAGCCTCTTCCTCCTGAAGATATTGAGCCCGAACACGACGCGGACAGAGTTCGCCCCAAGGCATGAAGTGACATTCCTCGCAGCCCGCGGGACAGCAGCGATAGAGAGGGCAAGGAAGACCCCAATGGGAGCCTGCACAGTAGGGGCAAGCGCTGGAGGGACAGTTGGCAAGGAGATGCCCCAGAGCGTACGAATAACATGAAGGACATTGGTGACGAGGGCACCAAATGCCGAGATGGGTGTCGTATTCGCCACACCACTCACAGCGTGAATGCCAG
The DNA here is from genome assembly GCA_038088895.1 of Xerocomus potaroensis. Classification (NCBI taxonomy): domain Eukaryota; kingdom Fungi; phylum Basidiomycota; class Agaricomycetes; order Boletales; family Boletaceae; genus Xerocomus; species Xerocomus potaroensis. Next base: position 1,645 of record JBBPJT010000825.1, read on the forward strand.
TCGTCATCGGGTGGGGTTGTCGATGAGGACGTGTGGAGATTACTCATCTCATTGGGAATGGAAGAACGGGAGGCAGGAGTCAGGCGTGGTCGTAAATTGTAGGCGGGAGAGGAGGAGAGGCCATAGGATGCTTGTATCATCTTTTCCTTCCCCTTACCCTTCTTCTTTGTCCATTTGCCGGACGGAGTGGAAGCTTGAGCGGCATGACGTGGGGCAACGGGGGAGGGGGAAGGACGGTCACGGGGGATTTCGGGTAGATTAGGGGGAGGTACGGGAAGCGGGGTGGATGATGGTGAGGTCGCGGGGGTGTTCAATGGTGGAGGAGGGGATGAAGCTGGGGATGAGATGTAGCCACCTGGCATCTCGCCATGATCGTGGGTAGCGACTATCTCAGGGGGTTGGGTGACGACTACCTCAGGGGGTTCCGGGGGAGAGAGGGAGAGAGGCAGAAGAGGGTAGGACGTTACGGTGGTTATGGTGACCAGCATCTCTTGTTGCCGCAAGTAAGAGAACCATGCCAATGGATGCATGGCGACGAGAAAGGGTCGTACAATGGGGCCGATTACGTCGAAGGGAAGGGAGTTGATTACATATCCGAAGCCTAGGCGGTATAGTAGATCCAATGTCTGGACGCGAGCTAGTCTGAGACAAGTGACGCCCTGTGTGGCTAGGGGAGGAGGTTGATCAGTTGGAATGGATGAGTTAAAGACGAGGCGGAGAGTGGCCAAGGTGTGATAAACCATGCACGCCTCTTCGACAGCTTGATCCATCACCTCAGATTCCATGGCTCGAGCAAAGAGGGGAGCATCCTGTAGAACAGTAGAAAAGACGAGCTGGCGGGTGATATTTGGGAGGAAATTTACACGGATAGGGAAGACGGCGGGGATTAAATGACCGGAAGTAATTGGTCGAGGGGAGGCGTTTCGAGTCGCAGGCATGTCGGGAGGATGAAGGGGTGAGGAAGGTTAGAGAGAGTGTTTTCGTTTATATATTGTTAACAAGGTCCGTGCGTGAGCCAAGTTCCGTTCCGGTTCCCAGGTATTTTCAGACCATGGGTAACCTTTCCACTTGATGAGGAACTGTCTTTGCGCCCTCGTCCCTTTGTGATTTAATATGCGCTCTACTTCCCATTCTTCATCTCCGCTGATGTCCAAAGGCGGTGGGTGTAATGGGGATTTCCCGAACTCCGCTGTTGTGCGATATGGAGATAGAAGGGAGGCGTGAAAGACATTATGAATCTTCCATTGTTGGGGAAGGCGCAATTGATATGCCACAGGAGAGACGACCTTGGTAATTTCAAACGGACCTTCCCGTAAGGGGTTTAACTTCCGCCAAGGGGAACTTCGTTTCAAATTCTTAGCTTCTAGCCACACCTTATCACCGACTTTCCATGGACGGAATTTGCTGCGCAGTCGTTCTTTCATCACTTGCTGAGCCAATTGATGAGCAAACATCGCTTTGTTTCACGCCTTGTCAAGCGTGGTAAGACGTTCCGTCAGAGAAGGGAGGAAAGTTTTGCCGATAGGGGGGTAAGCACGGGGTTCGTATCCTAGGATCAACGAAAATGGGGAACATTTTGTGACAGAGTGAACGGAGGAATTATGGACGAATTGGGCCATGGGGAGTAGGTCCACCCAAGTTTCTGGATGGTCTTGACAAAAGAGGCGAAGATAGGTTTCAACCTCTTGGTTTACGCGTTCGGATTCGCCATCCGTCTGTGGATGGTATGCGGTAGAGAGAGCAACGTCGTAATGTAACAGACGGGCTAATTCCCGTGCAAACGTGGAGGCGAATTGAGGACCATGATCCGAGATTAGTTTATCATGAAGGCCAACATGAGGGAAAATGCGAGAGAAAAAGAGATGTGCTACACCTGCAGCATCAATGGTTTTAGTACACGGAAGGAAAAAGACCCCCTTGCTAAGCCTGTGGTCGACCACGACCAAAATGGAATCAAACCCCGAGGAAGGGGGAAAACCAGAAACAAGATCAACGGAAAGCTGTTGAAAAGGGTGCACAGAGGAAGACAAGAGGGGGGAGAGGGGGGGAACAGTAGGATGAGTGTTGACCTTGCTGGACTGGCAGAGGGGGCAGCCCAGGACAAAACGGCGAACAAAGGTGGATAAACCGGGCCACCAATAATCGCGTTGAAGAAGGGAGATGGTGCGGAAGATGCCCCCATGGCCACCCGAAGGAGTGGAATGAAGGGAAGACACGAGGTCGTGATGCGCGACAGGAGGAATGTAGAGACGGCGTTTGAAGTAAAGACAATCGCCATCGAGAGACCAATCGGAAAGAACGGAATGGGAGAAGAGGGGAAGACCTCGACGAAGGAGATCACGAGCGGAGACAACGAGAGGATCGGTGGAGGAAGCAGAGGTGATAGATTGGGCAAGTGACAGGGAAATGCGAGCAAGAAAGAGGTCAGCGGGTGTTACAATTTTACTCTTTTCTTGAGTTCGTTTACTCTTTTCTTTGACTTTGTCTTCGTTTCCAATTACGTAAGACTTTCCTACCGGACGCTTTTCCTATTCTAGGCTTCGTCTTTGTTGACTGCCTCGTGTCCCCACCATTCCCACGACAGACCCTTAGCCCTACCCCAAACTTTCTTAGTTTAGCTTTGCATAGCTTGGTCCGTGCACGATAAGGGACTTACATAAATACCTCGTGACATGTACTAGTAGAAGTAAGCTAGATCTACGCAATCAACGTAGTTCCCTAGTCTCCAGGTCCACCTCTAAGGTCTTAACACGACTAGAGGTTCTTTACTACTTCGCTCTCCGCGGGAATTACGAAACACGTAACAAAAGATCTAGCTTCTCACTAGTTGAGAGCTATCCACGCTCCAACCATTCCACCCAGATACTTCCCCCCTCCCGATTCTTCCGACTCTACTGTTTCCGCTGAAGACGACAACGAACTCTATCAGGAGATTCGTACCCCTTCCCCGCCAGTACAACTCTTTCCCCCAAACGTCATGAATGACCCAAACGTTCCCCCCCTTGATGTGGTCGCCGCACCCCCTCCTGTCCTTCCCTTACCTGCAGAATCGAAAGCAGGTCTCCCGGAAGCGTTCTCCGGCGAAACGAAAGATGCCATCCATTGGGGCCAAGCTATGGCCGCTTACTTTAAGCTAAACCCCCGTCACTATGAGTACGACGGTCCCAAAATTCTAGTCACTTTGAGCAAGTTGACGAAAGGGAGAGGAGTCCCCTTTGCCGAGAAATGGTATCACCTTCTAAACAACGAAACTATCCCTGACGACGAAAAGACATATGAACATATGATGGAGGATTTTAACAAGACGTTTTATCCCTACAATTTCAAAGAAGAGGCCCGAAGAAAACTTCTCGCTACCTGACAGAACCTGAAGGATAAAGACGAAGGTTTCCAAAATTATCTCGCGGATTTTCAGTTGCACGCCACTCGAAGTGGAGTGGTCGACCAGAATACACTTATTGACGCTTTCGCTGCGGGATTAGACCCCCAGCTCAGTCAAATGATATTATCCATGGGAACGCTCCCTGATACCCTAGATGCTTGGGTCACCACAGCAGCCAAATTTCACGCGCAACAACAACGAATCCGCGCAATTCGTGCCGGAGGATCATTTCAGTTAGGGCTTGGGCGAAATCGAGACCCAAACGCAATGGATGTCGACTCAGTTATGTTAACACCCGCAAATCGAGCAAAGCATCTGCGGGAAAATCGTTGTTTCACCTGCCATAAAATAGGATGCCGCGCTAGCAATCATTGTGGGCAGAACCAGAGTACCTCTCGCCCCAACAACCCTTTTCGTTCCCGGAACCCCTTCGTATCGCAGACAACAACCAACGCCAACCCGTCGAGCTCCCAGAGGACTTCTCGACCTACCCCCATCAGGGCAATTAACGTCGAAGCGGAACCCTCCTCTTTAGATCAATATATCAACCAACTTGCGGAAGGAGGGACAACCGTCGAGCAGATACGTAACGTCTTGACGGCCTGTTACGACGGGAATACAGAAGCAGGAGAAAAGGCTCGTATTGAGTTAGCGGTACAACGAGGAAAGGATTTTTAAAAAGGGAGCGATTGCAGTTGACCACTCGCCTCCCTATTGACGTCGTAGCTTCTGTACATGAGACGGGGTCCAATGAACAATCAATGCGCCTTCCCCTTCGCTTGTACGGAGCAAACACAAAAGTCGACATGTTCACCCTTGTAGACAGTGGAGCCACCGGCAGTTTCATGGATGAAACATTCGCACGGCAAAACGGTTTCCCTCTGACCAAAATTCCCACTCCCCGAATCGCAAGAAACGTGGACGGAACGCTCAATAAAAGCAGCATAGTACAATATCAAACGTCACTCGCCATGAAAATAGGTACACGAGTCTACCCCTGGACTTTCCTGATTCTGGCTCTCAGGAAAGAACATCTCATTCTTGGCTTGCCATGGCTACGGAAGTCTAATCCCGACATTGATTGGGAAACCGGCACTGTCACTATCCCTGACGAAGAAACACGTTACCTATCCACAAACGTCAACCCCACTATCAGTAAGCAATGGAAGAAACGTTTTGGCCCGGATCAAACCATGATAAGAAAGATCACCCTTGCTACGACTTTGGCTCAACAAACTGCGAAAACCACCGCCGAATTACCTCCTCAATTCAAACAGTATGAAGAAGTATTCGCCGAACCCAAACTCGGACAACTTCCCCCTTCTTGACCTTTCGACCACGCCATCACCTTGACGCCCTCTTTTATTCCTCGTATAGCAAAAACTTATCCCTTAAATCCGACCGAACGAGTAGCTTGTCGGACGTTCTTAGATGAAAACCTGCGAACTGGGAAGATTGTTCCTTCCATCTCACCTCAAGCGTCCCCCTTTTTCTTTGTGCAAAAGAAAACAGGCGACTTACGACCTTGTCAGGATTATCGTTACCTCAATGAACACACCGTCAAGAACGCTTACCCCCTTCCTCGGATCTCCTCCCTGATTGATCAACTAAGGGAGTCGACCATTTTCACCAAATTTGACATTCGGTGGGGATATAATAATGTCCTCATCAAACCCGAAGATCGTTGGAAAGCGGTGTTCATTACTCCTTTCAGGCTTTTCGAGCCTACCGTAATGTTTTTCGGACTTTGCAATTCACCTGTGACCTTTCAAGCGATGATGAATCATCTCTTTCATGATTACCTAGTGGAAGGCTGGGTGATCATTTACATGGACGACATTCTCATCCACTCCTCCGACTTGAAGACACATCACCATCGCACCCATCTAATTCTCGAACGGCTACGACGCCATCAACTCTATCTGAAGCTGTCCAAATGTACTTTTGATGTGTCCGAGATTGAATACCTCAGAATGATCATTGCACATCACCAAGTGAAGATGGACCCAGTAAAGTTACATGCCATCGACCAATGGGAACCCCCTCGATCTGTGAAAGGAGTCCGCTCTTTTCTTGGGTTCTGTAACTTTTATCGAAAGTTCATCCCGAACTTCTCCCTTCTCGCCGCCCCACTCCACCAATTGACAAAGAAAAATCAACCATGGGACTGGAATGACTCATGTAATACAGCGTTCTCTACCATCAAGAGAATTTTCTCCTCCGCCCCCATGTTACTCTTGCCTGATCTGTTGAAACCCTTCGTCGTAATGACTGACGCCTCTCTTACGGCCACTGGAGGAGTCCTCATGCAACGAGACGAGAATGGAGATCTGCACCCCTGTGGTTACCTTTCACATACGCTTACCCCACAGGAACGAAATTATGATATCTACGATCGAGAACTTTTGGCCGTCATTCATGTGCTCACCGAATGGCGTCACTACCTCCAAGGGACCGGTCATACGGTCGAAATATACACCGATCATAAAAACCTCTCTTATTTCCGTCAACCTCATCATCTCTCCCGTCGGCAAGCCCGTTGGATGCTTTTCCTTCAGGACTTTGATTTGAAGTTCATGGTTCGCCCAGGCACCTCAATGGGTCCCGCCGACGCCTTGTCACGTATGCACGACGTCGACACCACTGGCGATAACGCCAACGTGACTCTTCTTTCTCCCGACCTTTTTCTGGCCAGGATTGACACTTCCCTCCTCTCCACCATTCACGAGTCCTCCCATACCGACCCTCTCGTTCTCTCCGCTCGCTCTTCCGTACAACAGGGTGTTCCCCTCTTTTCCCGCTCCTCTCTCCGCAATTGGCAATTGCCCACTGACGGCTGTCTCTATTATCGCTCTCGTCTCTACATTCCCCCCGCCACTCGTTCCTCTCTCGTTCAATCCGTTCACACATCCCCCTCCGGCGGTCACGGTGGGATCTACCGCACTCTCTCTCTTTTACAACGTGATTACTGGTGGCCCGGTATGGCCTCTTTTGTTCGTCGCTTCGTCTTGGGTTGTCCCCTTTGTCAATCCAGTAAAGTGAACACCCACCCCACCGTCCCCCCTCTCTCTCCTCTTGCCTCCTCTTCCACCCGTCCCTTCCAACAAATTTCTGTTGACCTTGTCTCCGGTTTTCCTCTTGTTGATTCCTACGATGCTGTTCTGGTTGTGGTCGACCATGGTCTTAGTAAGGGGGTGTTTTTCCTCCCTTGCTTGAAATCAAGCGATGCTGCCCAGATTGCTCATCTTTTCTTCACACACGTTTTTCCACACATTGGCCTCCATGATCGCATGATTTCCGATCGAGGACCTCACTTCGCCTCAGTCTTCGCTCGCGAACTAGCTCGTCTTTTGCATTACGACGTCGCACTCTCATCCGCCTATCACCCTCAAATGGATGGCGAAACTGAACGGGTAAATCAAGAGCTGGAAACCTATCTCCGCCTCTTCTGTCAAGATAACCCAACAACCTGGGTCTCCCTCCTACCCATGGCGCAATTCGTACATAATTCATCCATCCACTCCGTAACAAAAGTCACCCCTTTCTCCTTGATTCTAGGGTATGAACCCCGCGCCTACCCTCCATTGGGAAAAACCTTTCTCCCCTCCTTAACCAAACGGCTGACCCTTCTGGATAAAGCCTGTGAGGAGGCTCTACACGCCCATCAACTGGCTCAACAATATATGCGCGAACGAGTGTGAAGCAAGTTCCGTCCTTGGCGAATTGGCGATAAAGTGTGGTTAGAAGCAAAAAATCTCCGCCGAAGTTCGCCATGGTGGAAATTAAATCCTTTACGCGAGGGACCATTCGAGATTACGAAAGTTGTCTCCCCTGTGGCGTATCAATTACGCCTTCCCGCGTCTTGGCGAATACATAACATCTTCCATGCCTCCCTTCTAACCCCATACCGTGAGACTGCCGAATACGGAAGAACGATTCTCCGACCCCCATCAACTGATATCGAAGGAGAAGAAGAGTGGGAGATAGAACGGATCTTACGACACAGGGGGACCGCAAAGAATCGCTCTTTCCTCATCAAATGGAAAGGATACTCCTGGGCCGAAAATACATGGGAGCCGGAGCGGAACTTACGCGGCGCATGGACCACTCTTCTCGCTTATAAACGAGAACATGCGCTACAATGAACCGTAGTCTTTCGAGTCATGCCTCCCATCCACAACTCTTCTCCTCGTCCCACCACTTCCGCTCATCTCATCCCCACCATCTTTCCTATACGTCTTAATTTCCTACCCGACGTAGCTCGTTCACTCGTATTCTCCACTGTTCTGCAAGACGCTCCTTTGTTTGCGAGGGCTATGGAGTCCCGCTTGGTGGACCACGCCCTCGAAGATACGTGTCGATTGTATCACACCCTCGCCACCTTACGACTCGTCTTCTCTGCTGCCACCCCGACTGACCACCCCCCTCTCCTCGCAGCACAAGGAACTATATGCCTCTTGCGAGCTCGCGGCGAGGTTCTGGATTTACTTTATAGATTAGGGTTTGGTTACGTCCTCAACGATTTACCCTTCGAGGTGATCGGTCCCATCGTACACCCCTTTCTCTGCGCCATGCACCCTACGGCGTGGTATGCCTATCTGCAAGCACAAGAGAGACCAGTACGCATTTCGGCAGTAACCACTTTTCCACTGGAACCCCTAGCCTTGGCTGATTCCCCTCCTCCTCTCGTCCCTGTCAAGAGCGAAAGCCCCGTCCCGTCCTCTCCTACCACCACTCCTCCCATACCTGGGGCATTCCATTCCCCAGCCGCACCCTCTTCCCTACCCCAGAACGACTCACCTCTCCCCGTACCCCCGCCGTTGTCTCTTCCCGTTATCCCATGAGACAGGGAAACCCCGTCTCCTCCTCATAGATCGAATAAGCAACAACGAGCTAAGAAAGGAAAAAAGAAACAAGTGATCCAGACACCCTACGGATTACCTTCGTCTCCCGCATATAACCTTCGCTCCAAGAAAAGCCCCCCTACCCCTCATCCCGAACCTCAGTCTCGCCCTTCTGCCTTGACTCCCGCTTCCGCCTCGATCTCCCTTACCGTCGACCCCTTCTCCATTTGCGAATGGTGTGGGGAAAAGGACACTCATCTTGGTATCTGGTGTCCCCGTCACCAGTGCCCCTCTTGCCACGCCTACGCACCTGGGCACCTCCTTGCCAATTGCCCCGCCAGCACTTGCCCTTATTGTGCGGCGTCACACTGGGGACTCCCTTGCCCACTCTACCGTTGTTCTCCAAACGGGTGCGATGAATGTCGTTCTCTCGTGTGGGGCGAGTTATGTCCCAAACGTATTCGGGCGCAATATCTACAAGAGGAAGAGAAAATTCTTCACCAAGATCTCAACGACTACGCTTATATCGATAAGGAATGAAAAGGTAGAAAAGTTCAGGTGAACTTTCGGTTAGTAATGGGCTTTTGTTACAATTTTACTCTTTTCTTGAGTTCGTTTACTCTTTTCTTTGACTTTGTCTTCGTTTCCAATTACGTAAGACTTTCCTACCGGACGCTTTTCCTATTCTAGGCTTCGTCTTTGTTGACTGCCTCGTGTCCCCACCATTCCCACGACAGACCCTTAGCCCTACCCCAAACTTTCTTAGTTTAGCTTTGCATAGCTTGGTCCGTGCACGATAAGGGACTTACATAAATACCTCGCGACATGTACTAGTAGAAGTAAGCTAGATCTATGCAATCAACGTAGTTCCCTAGTCTCCAGGTCCACCTCTAAGGTCTTAACACGACTAGAGGTTCTTTACTACTTCGCTCTCCGCGGGAATTACGAAACACGTAACAGCGGGGAGGAGGGTGACATCGCGATTGTCAGCGGTGGTGTCAACGGATGCGGAACAGGAAAGGGCGTCGGCGGGTCCCATAGCCACACCAGGACGAACAGAGAAGTGTAAATTGAAGTCTTGTAGGAAAAGCATCCAACGGGCTTGCCGACGAGAAAGGCGTTGGGGTTGACGGAAAAAGGATAAATTTTTGTGGTCCATCATGATGGTGACAGGATGACTGGTTCCGAGTAAGTAGTGACGCCATTCAGTAAGCACGTGAATGACGGCCAAGAGTTCACGATCGTAGATATCGTAGTTGCGTTCCTGAGGGGAAAGCGTCTTCGATAAATAGCCACATGGGTGTAAATCTCCATTGGTATTGGATTGCATGAGGACTCCACCCGTTGCCACGAGCGAGGCGTCAGTCATGACAACAAAGGGGCGAGTGAGGTCTGGAAGGACAAGAACAGGTGCGGAAAGGAAAATTTGCTTCAGCCGAGCAAACTCTTGATCGCATGCGGATGACCAAACCCATGGCTGATCCTTCCAGGTGAGCTGATGAAGGGGGGCGGCTAAGGAGGAGAAATTGGCAATGAATCTTCGGTAGAAGTTACAAAACCCCAAGAAGGAGCGAACTCCTTTGACGGATTGGGGGGGGCCCAGTGTTGAATGGCGGCGAGCTTGGTGGGGTCCATGGTTATGTGATTGTGGGATATTACCATGCCTAAATATTCTATCTTGGTTGCGTCAAATGTGCATTTTTCCAATTTCAAGTATAGTGAATGTTGTCGAAGGCAAGAAAGGATGAGACGGGTTTGATGGTGGTGAGTGGGTAAATCGGAGGAGTGGATAAGAATGTCGTCCATATATATTATTACCCATCCTTCCGCCAGGTAATCACAGAAGAGATGGTTCATCATCGCTTGAAAGGTAGTGGGGGAATTACATAAGCCAAAGAACATGACGGTGGGTTCGAATAAACCAAAGGGAGTGATAAACATGGCTTTCCACCTGTCCTTTGGTTTAATAAGAACGTTATTGTATCCCCACCGTACGTCGAATTTGGTGAACAATTTGGATCCTTTCAAGTGATCCATAAGAGTCGAGATTAGGGGGAGTGGATAGGCATTTTTTATAGTGTGTTCATTGAGATATCTGTAGTCTTGGCAAGGGCGGAGGTCTCCCGTCTTTTTCTGTACGAAGAAAAACAGGGAAGCTTGGGGGGATTTTGAAGGGACAATGCGACCAGCCTCGAGGTTTTCATCAAGGAATTTCCTACAGGCGTCACGTTCTTGTGGAGTTAGGTGGTATATCTTGCCGACACGAGGAACGAAGTGAGGTTTCAGGGTAATGGCGTGATCGAAGGAACAGGATGGGGGAAGTTGTCCAGTTTTTGGTTGTTCGAACACATTGGCAAAGTCTGAGAATTCGTTTGGGAGTTTTCGTTCCTCTCGCTGTTGCTTTTGAGCTAGCTCAGTTGCAATAGTTGTTTGTCGCAAGTGTTCCCTCCGTCCATAACATTTCTTCCATAGCGCCACAATCTTGTTGTCCGTATTTGTTGCAAGATAACGGGTAAGATAGGTTGCTTGTGACGAGAGCTGGTTATGCACGGTGCATACTGGGAGATCTACTGTCCCATTCTGCCAATCTATCGTAGGGTTTGCTGTTCGTAACCAGGGCATTCCTAGAATGAGATGGTCGTTTCCGAGTGCTAGGACGAGAAAGGTTAGGGGCTTGATCCAAGGACCGATTTTTGCAGCCACCATTACGCTATGTGTGATTCGTTTGGTTTTATTTCTGGTCCCATCGACATTGTGGGCAATTCATGGGATGACTAGTTTCTGTAGAGGGAGGTGATGCTCTGTGACAAATCGTTCATCGATGAAATTTCCGGTAGCTCCGCTGTCAATCAGAGCAAGGGCGTCAACTGGGGTAGATGAGCCGTACAATCGAAGGGGAAGACGCATGGAAGTCGATTCCTGTCGTTTGTTATGTACAGCAGCTACTATTTCAATGGGGAGAGAAGCGGTTGACTTCACTTTCTCCCGTTTTAAAAATCCTTTCCTTTTGCTTTTGCCAACTCTACTCGGGCCACTTCTTCTACCTCCGTATTGTCGTCGTAACAGGCTTCCAAGATGTTGTGAATCTGCTCGGTGGTGGTCCCCTTTTCGACCAAGCGAGAAATGAACAAGTCCAGCTTCGTCGGCTCTGACCCTGTCGGTTGTTGTTCGGTTTGAATGGCCCAGATAGGAGTTGGACGAGGGATTCGTGACGGTCCATGGTTATTTTCTCGGGGAAGGAAGGAGGGGCGAGGCGTTCTGGGCGTATTCCCAGGTGGTTGCACCCTCGCTTGTTTCCCAGGGTGATTGCTCGCTCTGCAACCAATCCTGTGACAAATAAAACAACAATTTTCGCGTAAATGTTTTGCGCGATTCGTTGGGGATAAGAAGACTGCGTCAACATCCATGGCGTTTGGGTCTCGTCGGTGTTGTCCAGTCCCAAGACTTAGCGATCCTCCTGCGCGGATAGCGCGTATTCGTTGTTGTTGCGCATGAAAGCGGAAAGCTGCAGTAACCCACTCTTCTAACATTTCAGGGATTGCGGCCATAGATAGGATCATTTGACTGAGTTGTGGGTCTAACCCCGCAGCGAAAGAGTCGATGAGTGTGAATTGGTCGGTGATACTGCTTCGCGCAGCATGTAACTGGAAATCTGCAACAAAATTCTGAAAGCCTTCCGCATGGTCGCGGACATTTTGCTTTAGTGCCAGGAGTTTCCGGCGGGCTTCTTCTTTAAAGTTGAACGGGTAGAAGGTCTTATCAAAGTCCTTCATCATTAACTTGTATGTCTTTTCCTCATCGGGAATAGTTTCATCATTGAGATGGTGGTACCATTTTTCGGCGAACGGGACTCCTCGTCCCTTCGTCAATTTACTAAGCGTGACGAGAATCTTGGGACCGTCAAAAATATAGTGGGCAGGGTTTAGCTTGAAATATGCTGCCATTGCCTGTCCCCAATAGACGGCATCTTTAGTTTCGCCGGAAAAGGCATCGGGTAATCCTGCTTTGGATTCTGGGGGAATGGGGGCAATGGGAGGAACGAAGGCTGCGTCAGGATCAGCGGGAGCGTTCTGGTTCATGACTGGGGACTGGGGTAGAGTCGCTTCGGGAGGGGGGGATTGGACGTTCTGATAAAGGTTACTGTCTTCACTGCTGCTATTGGTTGAGCTGGATATTGAGACCAATGGAGTCCCAATCGGTAGCAGGGCAAGGGATGCGAGAGTTCAGTGGAGAAACTCACTGATACTAGATGCTTGATTGCAAGGATAAGATGCGAGAGTATGAGAGTGATAGGAGCTAGTGGGCTCAACTGAGAGTTCAGAGAAGTAACTGAATTATCTTCTAAAACTAAAGACTGAGCGACTTTCCCCAGTCTTATATACTACAGGATATGTTTGTATCTGTAGTGATCTCTTACTAACTATGGTAAGGATAAAGAAGACCATGGAAGGTCTTAGAACTACGATGAATAAG
>JBBPJT010000826.1:0-14327 GCA_038088895.1 Xerocomus potaroensis
GAAGATTTTGGGTTTTGGTCCCCCCTATAGATAAGATTAGATGAAGTACCTTAAAGCGAAAGTGGTTTCTAGAGGATCAGAAAAGGTGATCCAGGGACTTAGGGGTGTTCTTAAGGATTCATAACAGACACCGTTTGGTCTGTGCATCATCTAGATACCTACTTAAACCTTAGCACAATGTACGATAGACCCTAAGTAGAATCTCCCTTGTATCCTGTGACCTACAAGTCAATTGATCCATTGGTTTCTCCTGACGTCTTGCTCAGCACTTCATCAAATGGTCTGCTTCACTGATACTTGATCTAAGACCTCTGGCTTGTGAGGTATTGATATCTTCAACACAAAGGCCCAAGAACTCAGATCCCCTTTCAAGGGCTACACTCATCCCTACCCAGGCCAAGCATAACAGCATATAACAATAGCCCATAACCCATATAGTAGATATTTTGGGCAACCTAAATCCATACCTATTACATGACATGTTAGAATTTGAGGTAGTTAGTGACACTAGATGATAAGTAATTAGTGTACCAGTATCCTAGTAGTAGACACAAAGGTAAAAGTGACACTTATCATATACAAAATCATCCCATTTGCCAAGTCAAGTGCCTTGATTATGTAAGCACATGGCTGTAGCACCACCTACCATTTCATTTGGTATCCAATATGATGGGTATCTTAGAGTGCCCCAATAACTGTTCCCTTCATTAATTTTTCCACCATGAAATCCATTTAAATTCTGAAGAAGGTCTTAAAGAAACTTTGCCATACATACTTAGATACATAGTGCTGATAATATTGTATATATTAGTTGTTTGACATCTACTAAGGTTCTCATGCTTCCACTTAACCTCTGCACAACATCCTTTCAATAACCCTGACATGAAGCAAGGTACTCCAGTTAGTACTGTTGCTATTTGAATATGTTGGGACCTTGATGATTCATTTGCATTTAAGCCAGAAATGCTGTTGGTGTTGTTTGGACAACATATCCACTTTATTGAGATACAGTAAGAAGGACAAAGCTGACTCTACTCATAAATAGCTTCATTCCTGTGCATGCAACTACTAAATTCTATACCAATACCATGAGTTGGTTGGGCAAACTATGGGTCACAGTGTGACCCAGTTGTCACATCTCCCAAAAGCAACCCCCCACTCCCTCTTAACTCATACCTTTGAGGCTATCCTGAGGGTGTGTATGGGTTAAGAGGGAGCTGACTGTACTTTACATCAAGATACTTGTGGCAGTCAGCTGAAAGGGGTAGGCGTGGGAAATGATCGAGTCTACTCCCAGCCAGTCCAGGAAGAGAAAACACGAGTGACGACGACGACGGCCAGCCAACACGCCCGTCCGACGACCATCCGCGCGATGGCGACACCCCACAATCCGTTCTCGTTCGACAACACCAACGACGACGACGACGAGGGCTGGCAAGAAATGCCCGTTGTGAGAGAAGACGAGCTCGCGGGCGGTCTGGACGAGGAAGATCAGCAAAAATACCACTACGTCCCCAAGAAAGCTGCGACCGCCGCGGGTGGGAACGCGACGGGGAACCTGATCGACTTTGATGACGAAGGCACGCAATGGCGCTCGAAAGCGGAACAAAACGAAAACGAGTATACCCGGTTGAGGGCGGATGAGGAGGACGAGGCGGACGAGGTGCATCTACGGACGCGATATCTGTTCGATGAAGATAAGGCGATGACACCGCTGGGTCAGATGCAAACCACGAAGAAGATGCTGACCGAAGCGCAGCGTATCGCGTATGTTGGCCTCTGCGCTTTGACTGCGAAGGAGATGGTGCAGAAGCAGAAGAATACACGAAGAAAGGAGTTCAAAGATGCTATCCAAAGCATGGAACTTTGGGCATTGAAGGTGATGGGACGACTATACTATCACATGGACCTCGAGACTCCAGGTACCTTGACCGTCGTTGCTCCCCTTTTTATGTGGATGAACAATACACCCTAACGTATGCCCACAGAACAAAAAATGATAGACAGCCTCGCATTACATGGTGTGCAAGCGAGCGATCTTGCGCCGTCTTTGATGACGACGCATACAATCGCCAATCCAGAGTATGACCCTGTCGAAGCCAAAAAACAAGAGGTAGAGAAAGCATCACATCCGACAGAACGGAATATCAGTCCGGAGCCTCCCAAATCTCCACCTGTCACACCCTCGCCGACAACACAGACTACACCTACGTTTCAAACCACCGCTCGTGTGCTCGAAAATACATCGGTCGCTTCATCATCCCTACCTGGTGTTACCACCACACTCTCGTCCGTCGACAAAGATGTCACCCTTGATATTCGATGGACAGTCTTGTGCGACCTGTTCCTCATCCTAGTTGCCGACAGTGTTTATGACGCCCGTTCTCGCGTGCTACTAGAAACGGTCGCACTCAAACTTGGACTTGGTTGGATTGACGTCGCCAAGTTTGAGAGGCGCGTCACTGAAGCACTCGAAATACAAGAGGGCGTCGAAAAGCTGGAGAACCAAGAGATTATCGACGGGTCTTCCAAGGCTGCCCGGAAAAGACGGTATATGATGATGGGCCTTGCAACGCTAGGTAAGCAATCGAGAATACGGGTGTGTCATAGGTGTTCATCGTGTTTGTAGGTGGCGGTCTTGTCATCGGGCTGTCTGCTGGATTATTGGCGCCTGTTATTGGCGCAGGCTTGGGCGCCGCCCTCACCACCGTCGGTATATCAGGGACGACAGGCTTCCTCGCGGGCGCAGGAGGTGCTGCAGTCATCACGACAGGTGGCGTTTTGACAGGATCCGGTATTGCTGCGCGTGGCATGGCCAGACGAACTCGAAGTGTGCAGACTTTTGATGTACTACCACTCCATAATAACAAGCGCGTGAGTTGCATATTAACCGTCCCCGGGTAGGAGCGCCGTCCTCCTTTTCTCGATTTTGCTTATCGGTTTGCAGATTCATGAACGGCAAGATAGATGACGTGCGACTGCCTTTTAGCGTGCTAGACCCTATTGTTGGGGATGTACTGAGCGTTCTTTGGGAGCCAGAGATGATCCAAGAGACTGGAAGTGCTCTACGGATTCTCACAGGCGAAATTTTGACTCAGCTCGGCCAGACGGTGCTACAGCACACCATGGCCACCGCATTAATGGGTGCTCTCCAATGGCCTATTAGTAAGTTGTTGTCTCATGTCGGTGCTTGCCCAGCCGACTTATCCCACCTTGCCCAGTCCTAACCAAGTTAGGTTACCTCATCGACAACCCTTGGAACAATGCTCTCGACCGTGCACGAGCAGCGGGAAGCGTACTTGCTCAATTGTTGATACAGCGCCATCTTGGGGTTAGACCGATCACGCTCATCGGTTTCTCACTTGGGGCCCGGGTCATTTTTTATGCATTACTGGAGCTTGCCAAGGCCAAGGCGTTTGGCATTGTCCAAGACGTTTTCATCCTCGGGGCTACGCTTACTGCATCGCAAAGTATATGGTGTAATGCCCGCAGCGCTGTTTCGGGCCGGTTCGTAAACGCCTATGCCAAGAATGACTGGGTATTAAACTATTTGTTCCGTGCCACGAGTGGGGGTCTCAGTTCGGTAGCTGGGCTGAGACCGATAGAAGGCATACCAGGGTTGGAGAATGTGGATGTGACGGATAAAATTGCAGGTCACATGAGCTATAGGACGTTTATGCCGCTCATTCTCGACCAGCTCGGATTTCCCGTGACTGCGGATTTTTTTGATGAACCTGTGGTACGAACATCTCGAGCGCTCAAATGGTTGGTATGTTAATTGATGGGTGACACAGGAACCTGATTTTGAAGGCGACAGAGTGGTTGTTCGGGAGGCTGAGGAAGCCAAGGCACGGAAGCAAGGGTGGTTCTCGAAGGCCAAGAAAACATCGGTGTCTTCCCCTACTACTTCTCGACCTCCCGCCGCCGCTTCGTTCGGTTCCTCGAGGCGGAAAGTTTCGTCCAAGCTACCAGAGGACGACCATCCGGCCCGTATGGAAACGAGCTCAACTCCCCTGCCTGCGCTTGCGCATCATACAGACACCGGCGTCATTCCCAATTCTCCCGAACGGTGTTCGTCAGACTCCGCACCGGAAGTTTCTGTGCATGCTGGTTTTGATCTAGCGGCCATCAGACACATGATTAAGGAAGCGGAGCGTCATCCCGAACAACTCGTGGTACAGCAGACTAAACCGGATCAGGGTGGCACAGCGCAACTACAGGAGTTACATAACCCCATTTCAGCTCCACTGCCATCGTCCCCGATAAGCCAGACTGGACGTGAAACAATGACAGGTGCTGTCAAGCCGGTCCCCTATGACGATGTGGACCAAACAGGGTCGTCAAGACGGAACTTGTCTGATAGATTGAGTGCCACATTCAGGACCTCAACAACGCTCCACAGCAAGGATCCGTACAGGGGTGTGGGCGATGGGCCGAAACGTTGCTCAGAGTCAGAGAACATCTTATCTCGGGCGACTCTCCCACCCGAGACGAGTCCTACGGCACGGTCTTCCGCCAAGCACCCGAACAATGTCGCAGATGCCACGTTGGGGAACCCGTTTGCAGGGGCAACCGAGGGTAATCCGTTTTCAAGTTCTGCCGGCGCACTCGCTGAGTTGCCCGACTCGCGCGATCGGCTGGGCGTGCTGGGCGCACAGTCAGCAATAGATACTTCTCCAGGACTATCCTTTGGATCACCAGATGGGAGTATCACGTTGCAAGGTTTGGAACCGGAACCATGGGGTGCGCCTGCCGAATTTAGACGCGGGATGGGCAGTGGACTTGGTATGAATCCTTGGTCCATGTAATTCGGAGGCTTGGCGGGATATCTTGGGTAGTGTGGTACGTGGGAAGAGCAGTTGTATTTTTACTGCACTCAATCTTGATTCCTCACACTCGGGAAAAATGGGGGACTCGATTTATGAACGTACAGTCCAACATGTGTGATTAAACGATGCCAGTGTGCCGTGGCGGTGTCCGAGTGCGGTGGGGCGATGCAGTCGAGGAGGGAGGGCGATAGAGCGCGAGCGAGGTATGATTCGCCGCTGTTGCAGTAATCGGACTTCTCGAGGTAAACAAACAGAAGAGGACAAAGGACAGAAGGTTAACGAAGATGATCGTCCGGCCCATCCAACCACAACAGACAAAATGGGCCACGTAAACGACGAGAGGGATACAATATCATATCAACAAGACAACAAATAAATATATATATACGCACAAAGACGGTGGGTGAAAACCACACAGATGTCATCAAGAACAGGTCATCAATCATATTGGGCTGGGTGAGAACGTGGAGGGCGACGGCCGAACTGCGTCTTTTGTGCCATTCGAGAGCTCCATGCGTTACCCTTGACGTGCTGGGGAGCAGGGAGTGTGATGCAGCCGGCATCATCATGTCACAAATAGGTCGCCACGGCCACCTTCTGTTCCCGCACTGAGAGCAGGCGTTCACAAGGTACTCCTGCAGAATAGAAAGTGGAGCGAGCGACGGCCGTCAGTTGTCAAGTCGGTTGGTATGCGAACAAACACAATCGACCGGACCGGTCAACGACCCTCTATAAGGGGGTCAGAAAACCTGAATGAATGAATCCAAATCCAGTTTTGTATTATGACGCGCGGCGGTGTTTTAAAAAATATTGGCGCAAGGGAAACGGACGCCACCGACAAGGCTAATTGAAACTCCGAGATATACAAACTCCGAAGTTGAGATGAATGTGGGTGGGCGCTGCCCAACTACCTTTCTTTTTTTCTTGGGTGATAAAAGACCGGGTGTGTGTTCATACCTGTCTCCGGACCCCACCTCCCTTTCTACCTCGCCTCTCCCTCCCTTCTCTTCCTCCTTTTCCTTGCTATTCTCTTCTTTGCTCGCGTCTCTGACGGTTCACGTCCTTTTTTCTCTCTTGTCGTTGACACCACTACATGCGGTCCATCCTCAAGCACCCCAAATTATCCGATCTTAATTTCCACCAACAATGTCCAGAACCGTTCCCGTTTGCAACATGCGCGACCGTTGAAATCATTTCGCCCCACGTCCACTTCCCCCCAACCCCGACTCTCACCTCGACCTTCATCACCCACTCCTCCGCAGTGTACGACCGCACCCCAGCAGAGGTGCTCCCTAACACCTGCGCCTTGCCCGGTCGTCACGAGCGCGAGATTGTCGACTCGTCTTACCCCCGCCGGACGCGCCGGCTTTGGAATCGAGACAGGGAAGATTCCCAAGCAGGCTATTTCTGTCCTCGTGGGTCAGAGACACCCTCTGTCGAGCCATCAGGTTTTTCCCCACTATTTCTTCGTGTGTTACACGATGCCTAACAATCTCTTGCTCTTCTCCATGTTCACGCGATCCCTCGTCGTTTGTCCCCTTTGGCGATGCAGAATCCGATGACTCGGATGTTGTCCGGACACCGCCTGAGCCGCTCTTGCCTGGCCCACCGATTGCAGTGCGGTTTGGGTGCCGAAATACGAGCGATGCGATGTCGTTGTATGGCCCTCAAGAAAAGTTCGAGTCGTCCATGTTGTTCTTGCCACATACTCCGAGTATGCCGCTAAAGGTGAAGAAGAATTCACGTCAGACGAATAGTCATGGTCGGACACACGCAAAGGAGCCCCGACAGGAGAGCGCCGACGGACGGATACCACGCCGGAGTGATTTCGCCGTTCCCACCCTCGAGTTCGAAGGGTGCTTGGGTGGATTTTGACGGCGTTGGATATGGAATAGATTCGTCGTGTTTGCGCCTGCTGTGGTCTTGACGGTGAGATGATACCCACACGTACGCCATAGCTTGATTGTATTACTACCATTTATGACACGTAGATGTCTCTTTTCTTCTTGAAACGGATGGTCCGCCTATTCGTATTTTTCTTTACACGTTCACTGTCGATACGTGTTGAGCAGTCTACGCAGTAGATTTGCAACATGCAGTCAGAGGATTGTTTCGAATAGTGCAGAAGGCGACTGATCTGCTCGCATAAGGCCACCGGTGGAGGGGCGAAAGCTGAACATATACTCAGCGATGAATGAACCCCAGATATCCAGAAGCCTCAATGGCCGATCTAAATGAGTTTTATTCTGCGCCATATGTAGTACTGTAACAGCTGCACGCGATGGCGGGATGGGAAGACCACACGCGCGACTCCCTAGATCCACGCCGCGGCTGAAGCGAACTTCGGGCTCGTCCTTCATCGATGCCAAGACCGCGTCTTCCATTCGATCCGTGTTGATGCTGTCTAAAATCAGGTACGTGGAGCAACACGACCAACGGCGGCCACTCCGCCTTGGACTCCGTTGATCCAGTATGTACGCCCGGTGCCATCGGGTGTCGTCCCAAACACTTTCCATTAGAGAGGACCAGTGCGGGTGCCATCGGTACGGAAAACTGATCTGTTTGTGTCTGTTCCCCTCTTCTGTTCATCCGGTTTTGCAAACTGCCGGATCGACAAATTTGGGAGCAAAGAGGGGAAGTAACGGACAGAACAACCATGCATCGGTGACATTTGCAATCCGGCAATATCAGGGTCCTTGGACGTGGTCTTGCGCTGGTCCATCATTGAAAGAAATGATGGGCCCTGTGTTGGTGAGGCCTGAATCTTGTTTGTGTGGTGGTGGTGAGCACTGCCCGCAAATTAAAAAAAAAAAAAAGAATGGTGAACGTTCCAAGGCGGTCAGTGCGCAAAAGTTCCACTCGACGGAGTGCAAAAACAGGGCGTGGGAATCACGCGATTCCAATCCCCCCTCAAACCAACAAACCGCCTCTCAACGACCCATTTTGCTCCGCAACCACCATCACACGCCGACAACAACGTTTACTTTGCGCTCAAATCACATCCTCGACCCGCATATACGCTAATCTTTTGCACAAATGGCCCGTACTAAGGCACGTCTCTCCCTCAACATGCTCATCAATTGCCGGGCTCATCGTCTTTGCACAGCAAACCGCCCGTAAGACCACCGGAGGTAAGTTGTGCCGTGGCATGTGCAGGGTCTCCCCGCCAACACTTCTCCAGGTAAGGCCCCCCGTAAACAATTGGCAACCAAGGCTGCCCGTAAGACCGCTGCTGCGGTACGTGTCAAACCCTCTGCCATCCTGTCTACGCGACCCCTCACGCCTGTGGTCGTACTTTAGGCCGCTACTGGTGGTGTGAAGAAACCCCATCGTTTCCGCCCTGGAACAGTCGCCCTTCGTGAAATCAGAAGGTACCAAAAGTCGACTGAGCTTCTTATCAGGAAGCTCCCCTTCCAGAGGCTGGTCCGTGAAATTGCCCAGGATTTCAAGGTCTGTTGTTGTGCTTTGTTTGATGATGCGTGATTGACGGATCGCGTGTGGGTTAGACCGACCTGCGTTTCCAGTCATCCGCGGTGATGGCCCTGCAGGAGGCTGCGGAGGCGTACCTCGTCTCCCTCTTCGAAGACACCAACTTGGCTGCTATCCACGCAAAGCGTGCGTTGTTTGTCACACTTGTTGATCTTGAATTCACACGTTCTTTTTTCTATTTCTAGGTGTCACCATGTATGATATATTTCTGTTGATCGTCACTCGTGAGTTGCTGACTTGTTGCTTTGTAGCCAACCCAAGGATCTTGCTCTTGCTCGTCGCCTCAGGGGCGAGAGGGCCTAGAATCCTGTCTTATTCTAGGACTTGTTTTGTTCTACGACTGACTATCCCGTTCTCGTTTTGTGGCCAAAGTATGTCTTCCCATGGTATCCGTTTATGATACAAACAGCGTAGTATGTATGACTGCCTTGACCCCCCCCCTCTTCTCGTTTCACGTTGTATAGGCCTGTTGGTCTCGTAGTTGTTCACTTTGCATTCCTTTTATGAAGACGTGGTATTCACAAGGAGACGTAGAGGAAAATGTTTGTATCTGCTTGTGTATTGATATATACATTTTGCTCTACAAACCAGAGCCATGTCCTGGTTGCTATGACGTTCGTAACACCAGACAATGTATCACACCTCGTGGATCAAGGGATGCAAGCATCAACATGAATTCCGTCAGTGCATCACCCGTTTAGGAAACCCTACTCGACCACGGTGCCACCCGCAGGCAACATATTTTTGGACCTATAGACACACTCGTTCCCCAGATCAATGTCACCCAAGAATACTATTGGACGAGGCTACAAAGATAACTTCCCGGAGATGGAACGCATGTGACCCCCGCACGCCCTGTCACGGAACAAAACCCTACCCCTAAAGGTTCCATGCATGACGTGTGAATGTGAAAAAGAAACGCGCCCCCAACGGGAGAAGGAACGGCCGGGGAGAAGGGGAACAAACCAAAAGATCAAGTGTGCATGTTCCAATAAAAATAAATAAATAAAGAGAAAAGAAGCCCATCGACCTGTTATAGGGGGACGTGGCGATCGCCGTCTCGGTGGTATACCGTTATACCGTGTTATCGCTGTCCCCTGCGCCATGAGCATGAGAATCGGCTTGTGCGTGTGCTTTGTGCGTGTGCGCGTGTGTTTTCATCTATTGTGGAAGAAAAAGCGATTGGTGGATCACGCTGTTTCGGTGCGCCCGCTGTCCCATGGCTGACGTGCTGTACAGTAGAATGCCATCCACGTTCTCTTCTTCTCTGGGCTGCGGACGATTATCAGGGCAGAATGCGGGTATGACCGACGCGTATTCTCTGCCGAAGGAACGTGCACAGGCATTTAGGCGAGACGGTGCTTGTTTTCACGAGAGATTGCAAGGACCAAAATCAAGCGCGTCTGCAACGTAAGAATGAATAAATTTTTTAATGTTAACGCGATGCGATCGCCCTCTCGGTGGTGTACCCTATTATCACTGTCACGGCTGTGCGCTGTGTGTTTTTTTTTCATCTGGTGCGGAAAAGCGAGCGGATCACGCCGCTTGGGTGCTGTCCAATGGCTGACGTGCTGTGCAGTAGATGTCGTCGTGTTCTCTGGGCTTGTCGAAGCCATTGGATGTCATGGAAGGAACGAGACGCGGGCGATTTCCGAGGCCAAGCGTGGGATGGCCGACGCGTATCTGCCGAAACGTGCACAGGCATTTAAAGACGAAGCGTTTTGGCGAAATTGTGCAGGGCGAACACAGCGCATGGCGCTGCGAAGAGTCGGTGACGTGGGATTGCCCATCTGAAACCACAATCCTCCGATAAGCCGATCTGTAGCTCGAGGGAACAATTGACAGCATCCCTTATCAGGGTCAGCTGACAGTGGCAGATATGAACTCTCCGTCGGGCTGTCAGGCTGGGGTGGGGCGTGCGTGAAACACAAGGTACTTGCCTCTTAAAGTAAAGTTGTGTGCAATACACAGACAGCATGCTGAAGTGATCTGACAGGGTCCAAAATATTTACGGTCAGCTGGAAACGTTTCAGTGCGCAATAGACACTGATCGGGTAAGTATAAACACGGCATTGAGAAAGAACTCGCAAGACGGGGTGCGATAAATAAAGCGGACGGAGTCACGCTGAGGTTAAAACGACAAGTATGTCTCAGTCATGCGACTGTCGGCGTGCGAGGGATCACCTAACGCTACTTCTAGGCCTTCCACACCCACCTTCCCTTGTCCCTCGCATCCAACCATCTTACGTACCCTACACAGAATGTCGCGGCCATGAGCAGTGCCCAAACGAACAATACCACCTCGTTGTATCTCTTTTGTAGATCTCCCACGGAATCGGGTACCCCAGGAACGGCGGACGAACGGGCGTGGGTGCCCAGCATCACGCCCGCAATAGGCGCGCCGAAAAGCGTTCCTGTCCCTCGAACGAAATAGATCACCCCGTTTACGGCGGCATAGTTTTGTACACCGAAGACCTCGGTGATAGTCGTGGGCAAGAGGGCATTGTATCCCCCCGCGTAGGCACCATAAAGAACGGCAAAGGCAAGGAAGCGAGCCTGTGGCGCGTCGTACCATAATGCAAGGACCGACAATGCGCTGAGAAGTACCTACATCATGCATGTGAACACGGCGTGTAGCGTTCCTGGTGCCTTCTCTTTCACTCACACTTATAATCATCGTGTTTTGCCGCCCGACTTTGTCCGCCAGGATACCCATCGATATTCGTGACATGCTGTTGACACCGTTGTAGAGAGCCAACACCAAGCTAGACGCCGCAGGGGAATAGCCCAAGATGGAGGTCCCATATGTCGTCATATAGTAGATCGGAACCAAGTTCCCCGCAGCCTGGAGGAACGCACCAGCGGACTTGAAACCGAGATAAGTCCTGAGGGCGGTCACGGTCCCAACAACGATCCAAGACAAACCTGATACAAAAACGTTCTCTTTCGCACCAACTGCAGTCCAATTCGCACGTCGCCCCGTCCGAATCCTTGTCTTTTGCGAATGACACACGCGACGGGAAGGCCGATGGCCAGATTCCAGACACCAAGGGTTCGCAATGCCCACCGTGCCCCAAACCTGGACATGAGTGCTGTAGTCACGGGCGCGAATATCAACCCCCCTACACCAAACCCGGAGAGTATCAACCCCATCGCAAAGCCTCGGTGGGCATCAAAATAGACGGGCGTCAGGGACATGATGGGGAAATAATACATAGAAGACCCAATGCCATAGAGAACTGCCTGTGTCATGAACAGCTGCCATAGCTATGCACAATCAAAGCAGGGACGGTTGTGTACGATGCATATATGCGTGCGTATATGGGTCTGGTGACGACCCGAAAGCAAGGTCAACAACGTGCTTACCTTGGTGCTGAAACTTGCAAGGAGAATACCGAGGCTCATTAAGATGACACCTGGAAGAGTGATGATTCGTACGTCCTGGATGCGCGCCATCCATGGGTTGACAAAGATGCCCCCTGCCCATGTTAGCCCCGCGCCAATGGTCCCGACAAGCGAGACTAAGGCGTCTTGGCCTATAGCGTCTGAGATGTCGCTCCTTGACGATGTATAGTATTCCTGATCAACATGACGCATTCAGTATGAATCTGAATCGCTGGTTCTCCGAGGATGCGGCTCACCTGGAACACGCCAAAGGTCTGGCTGATACCAAAGATGTGAAAAATCATCGTGAAGCCGGAAAGGAGGAGGAGGGCTTGATACTGCTTTGTGGGCCTTGGATCTGCGAACGCGTCTGACAGTTGTTCAGTACCACCCCGACCGGACTCGGCCATGTCCAGTGGTGTGAGTCTGACGTCGCCCGTGCGCGATTCTGCGCATGGAGGTGCGACACCGGGTCTGCTGGAGGTCATTTCAGTGCTATGTAACTGGGAATTTAATCGATTAGCAGCTACGGCTTGGGTCTCTAAACCCCTTTGTTGAGTCATCTCGTTAACATCGTTTGGTTCCGGGACCTTTCCGACAATTTCCGTGGTGCAGTGTAGTAGTGTGTGAAAAAGAAAGTTTATGTGCTGCTTAAGACACTCCCTAGAAAATGACCGTTAGCTGACTTGGATGACACCAGGTATGACTGTAACCTTCCCACTGCTGATCACGCGATGGTTTTCTTTGCGTGCTGAGTCCTCGTGTTCCGGGGATTTGAGGCACAGCCAAGCTCATCACTGGGTGAAATTCGCCCTGCCGCCTGCCGCCTCAAAGGATTCATTCGCGTGCGTAATTCACTGTTAATTAACAATGACTGTAACCTATGTCAATCTGCCCATGAAATCGAATTTGGGTGATTCCAGACCTTAATCCCATTTATCCCAATCATCATGTATGGGATGCATTTTCAAGTTGCTGCAGTCATGACCAATGCTCTTGACAGTTTATTCGATGTGCTTGTGTGGGATGTTGACTTTTGTGTTGCTTAGGATATCTTGAAGGAATGGAGAGCCAAGATTGTTGTCAGAGTGACCTCCCAGAGTGAATCTGAGATGGTCAGCACCAGCTGCCATTGGTTCCAATTACTGGAGTATGTCAAGCCAAGTGTTGTCATCATCGGGAGAGCTGGAGCCTGAGGGTAAGTCCTGCCTCACTGGGTGAAGTGAGGCTTGGGGATATCTCCACATCTCACCACTTGGTGATTGTTTGATAGGATGGCTTGATCTGCATTCGATCATTAGGGATGCCTAAGAATCAGATGTGACTCAAGCATATACCTTGGTCTCATATGCCACTACCAGACCTTGATAGACCTTGATAGTGGATAGTGCCAGGGCCTAATGCAATGCCTAAACCTCCTACAAGTGAGTCCTGCGTTTTATCAGTTTTGCTTTGTACTAGCTCGCTCGCATACATCTCTGGCGAATACGCCGCTAGAGTTTCACGTCCATTCGGCAGCATTCGACGAAGAATGCGCTGCGTGCTCCAGGAGTCAATGATCCGATGTTGGTAATGCAGACGACTCTGACGACCCCGGCAGTCGCTGGGGTACCGACTCCGGCACCCCCAGCGCTACCTCCGTCGAGGTCTCTTCCTATGACGTCTCCAACTTCGATGCCTACCTCTACTATTTCGACCTCTAGGGTCCTAGGCTGATCTTCCGTACCTGCAAGGAACCCTCGGGGATAGGGCAATATGTCCGCCGTGTGAAGCTTCTCCCCGTCTATGAGGAATACACTATCCGCTCCAAGGTTTGTCGTGACCTTCTTGAAGCGCACTAATCTGAGGACCGACATTCGTGTCAAGGTCGTGCATTTCCTCTGCAGTTGGAAGATCAAACTCTCGTCCGTAGACCTTGCTCGGTTCTGTTGGGTCGTCGAGGATTCGGAGGGTGGGAAGAACTTGGACAACAAGGACACTAAGGAGCTCGACATCTACGGAGAGGTCGCTCCGTGCGGGAACCTCGTTGTCACTCCCGTTACGATTTGGATCAGAGTGCTACCCGACACTCTTTCCGACGAACATGCATACCACTCTTCCGGGCTTCCTCACTCTCCTCGAGAAGGAGTACGACATCACCGACATGGACGCTACTTACTGCGAGCTGTCCGCACCGATCACAGATCTATCAAGACCGTTATTGACTCTGTCACCACTGCATTTGGCTTGCCGATTGCGGGCTTGAAGTCGCTCGGTAGTCAGGGGATCCTTGGCTTTTACTTCAAGGTGAACACAGCCCTTCGCGGTGCCACAGCCTGCCACGCCGTATTCTCCGAAGAGGAAAAAAATGACGAGCATCACTATGTCAGATGTGCGTTTCCTTTCCTTTTCCCGACGGGATGACCGTAACTTCCGACTGATTACACTTTCGAAGCCGCGCCAAGGAAGGTCGCCATCGTGGGCACTAAAGCCTAAACCAACTTGCCCGGATCCATCCAGAGCCATATTTGTCTTATGAACTGCACCCCCGGCGTCTTGGAGATACGGGATAAGTCATATAGAACGAGGTTGGATGGCGACGGCACTGACGCTGAGCAGGTCACACGCGGTCTGGTGAAGACTCAA
>JBBPJT010000827.1:0-14321 GCA_038088895.1 Xerocomus potaroensis
TTTATAAATAATTCACATATAAAATGGGACCCCGTACACCACCGGCGCGGCACCGGTCAGGTACCTGAGTTTGCACATATCGCGTGCACGTGACACAGCCTGTACCACTGATGTCCCCTCGTCCAGTGCGTCAAACACGCCCTGAGTGAGTTTGTCAATATCTCGGTCAGTCACATCCCACAAATTCGCAACCAGCGTCGGACTGTATCAGTTCAATGAAAAAATCAGCAACTAAGACAGGCTCAAACTCAAAATAAGTCACTCACCAACCCGCGATCATGTACTGATATGGTGTACCCACACGATCAAACTCACCCATGTCCCGCAGTGCACCCGACGAACACCCCCACAGCATCGTTGCTGCGCATCGCCGTAAATGGCGTATCTTGTGCGATCGTGCGTATTGCTCACCCCCACCATGTCCAAAGTAGCTGCACCTTCCGTCAGTTTGTGACACGTCTAATCGCGGAGACACACGCACATCACCAAATCCTTGACCGATAGCGCGTGCAGCAGCTCCTGCTCGCTCGGCGCACGCCCAACGATCCCCTCCCAGCCCTTTTCCCGCAGCCATGCAGAAAACCGCTTCTCAGTTCCCTTGAGATCCCCGCTCGGATTCAGCACATAGTACGTCTTTCTCACGTCCACCCGCACCCGATCAATATTGCCCTCCTCCCCACTCTCCATCTCCGCAAGCCGCAGCCGATCCACCAAGAACTCCGTGCTCGGTATCCGACTTACACTCTGACCCCGCAGCACAGGAAGACTCTCCCATGGTATACCCTGCAAGCTCCGATCCAGCACCAAAAAAGTATGGCTGTCCTCGATTGTCGTCACCCCCGCTTTGCGCTTCGCACCCGCGTGCCCTTCCAGCGCACCACGGAGATCAACCGTCACCTGATCCATGTCCACCTCCGATATCGCGATCGGAACACCGTGGAACTGGTATAGATCAAGCATGAAATATGCCACGTCTTCTAACTCTTCGTCTCGGCACCCTGGCGACAGCGCCGAAAAACATTCCACTAGTGCATCGTCTAGTCCAACCTTTTTCTTCTTCTTGTCTTGTGGGCCAAGACTCCGCTTGAACACCTTTTCCAACCGCGTCCGTAAGTCACCAATCAGCTCACGACCCAGCGTCGTCGGCGCGCTCAAAATCGTCTGTCCCGAATCCTCATCCGTCACCTTATTCATCGACAACCAAAAAAAATCTCACCTTGAACGCCCCCAGCCAACAAAACTCGATATTTTCCAATAGCGCCTGCAATCGTTTATCCAGTGTGGTGCGTTCTGCCCACCACCCCGCCCTCGCCTCGATATCGTCGTTCTTCACATGCACCGCACGGCGCGTCCCCTCGTCGCTCAACCGCACAATCTCCCGCAACTCCTCTAACGCGTCCTCGAGCATCAAACGCGTCCCATCCTCCTCCTCTACATCGCGCCGTCCACGCAACGGTACACAAAACAGCAGCGGTTGTGACGGTCCATGCAATCGGCTAATAATCATGTTCGATTTATCTGGCGTCAGCATCATGTGGACCACTGTCCAGTGAGCCGGTAGCCTGGGTGTCCCTGCCAACAATGACGTCGGCGAGAGCACAAGGGAAGCATACTTTTGCTCGAGCTCTGTCCAGTACGCCCGTCGTCTGCTGTCGCTGTCGCTTTCCACTGAACTTCGTCGGGCGTCTACCGCAGGGGTTGTTCCGTCCGTCATCATCCCCGGCCATTGTAAATCGTCCCCAGGCACATCTGCAAGCTTATACGGAATTGCTTCCAACATCTCCCGATGTAGTGTGATCGCCGATGATGCGTCTGTATACACGAGTTTTTTTGTTTCAAATCAGAACAAAACAGACAACATGCGCACTTACCCAGGAGACGCGCCGCTAAAAGCGGTGCGTCTGCACTCACTTTCCCCAGCGAGGACTGCAGCGCTCTGATCATCGCCAACGACACCGTCGCCTCGCGTACATGGGGCACCGCGCCCCGTTTCGACGTCAGTGCCAGGTCGGCCCAAAACAACCGCTCCGCCTCGGTCAGTGCACCGAGGATATCCTGGATTGCAGGTACGCGCAAACGGGCCCTATCACCCGTACCCATCGGCAGCGCGATCGCTAGCAACTCTCGCATTAATATACAGCATGGACGGCACAAAATGGGGCATACCTGACTCGGTGAGCGAGCTCAGGAACATGTCCGAGCGGAACCGCTCATAGACACGATGCAACGTCAACTTTGCCATGATCGCGTGTTCCTCTCCCTGGAGGATGATCACTGCCTTGTGCCGTGTGCGTTTCGCAGACACACGCACCTTGATCTCTGGAGATGGCGGCAGTTCCGTCAACCGCTCAACCAAATCCCTCATGGCGTCGTCTTCACCATTTCTAAGCAACCAAACTGTCCACCTAGATCAGAACACAACATTGTCCACAACACGCACACAACGCACTGTGTCGACGAAGAATGGCAGATAGCAACCTCGGCACGACCATACCTTGCCCACCGTGTACCACCACACCCCCCATCGGCAACGGGTCGGCACTCAACTTGCGCCGCCTACATTGCCACTCATGAGCGCACAAGCGCACAAAAATGCAGACGACCTCACGTACCTGCCATCGATCAAGACAATCCGTTGCTCCAGCTCTTCCAACATCGCCCACGCCCGCTCATAATGCATTCTCGGCCTCTCTGCCTCCGTCGCACATACGACTCCATAATCCCCCCAGAGCCGTTGCGCATCCGCCGCATCAATTCCCACAACCTCGCCCAAGAGCGCTCCTGCTCGTTCGATCACCACCCGACCCTCTTCGAGCGCACCCTGCCCAAGCAACACTTCCCCGCGTAGCAAACATGCACGCGCGACGACCGCCGGCGCACGTGTGCTCTCTGCCAAGTCGAGCGCTTGCTGGATAAAATAGAGCGTTTCGCGTGGAGACCCACGGACATGGTAGGCGTGCGCGAGTGCAAAGAGCGTTGAAATGACGTGCGAGAGAAGCCGCCACGAGAGCGCGTCGGTTGGCGTCGGCGTCGGCGATGATGATGATGTCGAGCGCGGGGTTGATGGTGGTTGGTCCGTACTGGCACCACCGTCGGCGACGAGGAATGGGTTCGAGCTCTCTTCAGTTTGTTTGTGCGATGCACTGGTGCTGGAGGGTACGAGCCGCGCGAGGGCATCGATGGCGCGGTTCCACAGCCGCAGTGCCTGGAGCATGCCGCTCAACGCGCCCACAACATTATCCTGATCGAAAAAAAAAGATGGGAGTTCGACGTCAGCGGACCGACCGTGGCGTGTACAAACACGAGATCACCTTGGCGTACTGGACGGCGGCAAAGACGCGACATGCCAGTGCTGCCCGTTCGAGCCGCTCGACCCGCGCGCGGATACGCTTCGCAGTCGGCGCCGTCTTATCCTCGTGCGCATCGACGACTACTCCGAGCTGTTGCGCATCATGGTACGCGCTCGCACTGGACACCCACATCAAGGCGGGGAAACCGGGCGAAAGAGGGACTCGTACCTTGCTGCAATGTTACCCCCGAGTGCGAGCACCTCGGCCCTTCCGAGGAGATGGAGCAAACGGACCTCGTCAGGGATGCCGTTCGCTTTGAACGCGTTGTCGCACTTTGCAAATAGCGCACTCGCACGTTTCGATTTGCCAAGTGTCATGTACTCGTGTGCCAGATCGACACATATCACGGCATAGGCTACAAAAAATTGTGCGTGAAGTGACATGAAGAGCACCACGAGTCCACACTCACCTTGTGCAGGATTGGAGACTTGGCATTCGCAAATACGTTTGAGTGTCTCGAGCAGCTTAACTTTGAGTACGATGAGACCCAACAGTCCGAGCAAGTGCACGTTCATTTCTTGCGAAATACCATCAGTCGACGGCGCATCAAGGAAAAAGGGGGTGCCTACGAATCAGTCCAAGGAGTGGTCGGAGGTCAAGCGGACGCGCCAGTTTCTTGGCGACGGCGCCGTCAGGCTCTCCCGCGTTCAGGGAGACCACTCGAAGGGCTACCCACACAAACAAAAGGCTGACTGAGCAACAGACGAAAGAATTGTGTTCGAGCAACATCACCTTTGCGAGCTTGCGCCTTGCTCGTGTCTATCACCGCTGTCTTGCTGCCCTTGGTAACACCAGACCGTCCCGATTTCGACCCATTCACTCTCGCCCCCTTTCCAGAAGCCACTCCGCCAACCGACTTCCTCCTGGGACTCGCCCCCCGGATCGCGTTCGCGTCGTACCCAGGCACAAAACCGCAGAGGACGCCGTACGCGGCTTCGACGTGCGTCGCAACAGCATGCGTCATCGCCGCACCCGCAGGCGCCCTTCGATAGTCATGCAACGCCATCCACAGGTAGATGCTTAATCGCAGCGGCAGCACCACATCCGAACCGACGGCCGTCTCACTCGCAAGCAACTCGAGCGCCTCCGTACCCATCTGATCCACGTCCAACTGTGACGCGTCCGCGTCGCGCCATGACACACAGAGCGCCGTCACCAGTACGCGCGCCCGTTGGACTGGCGCCCAGGTTGCGTCGTATATCGAGAGCAGGTCCTGTAAAACGCATCGGGTCGCCTCGCGTGCACCGTCCTTGTGTCCAATACTCTCAAGCGTAGCGAGCTGGTGCGCCAAGACTGCCCCTATAATCTCGACCTTGGACCGGCCGTCCGTAGGGAATGTCGAAGTTGTTGAGGAGGGTTCATGTGGTGAAGCATCCAAGAGGTGTCGCAGACTGATTTGTACTGGAGGAAGGAATAGCTCGCACGTCGCGGCGTACGTCAACCTCTCGATGATAGACGAAAGCTGTTTGAGAGGCAGAGGTGCATCAGGTCCAAACGGATCAGCGGAGGAAAATGTCGACAGATGGTGTGTAAACGGAAACGTCTGCACGCTCTCGACAAAGCACTCATACGCAAGCTGATCGAGAGTCGCATGAACACCAATGCCACTTTCAAAGACTGATACCGCACCTTTCTGTCCCCAATTTTGGAATGACATACCCCAAGGAGTTCGTACCTTCGGAACAACTGCTCTTCGAGTTGCTGTCGTCCCTTTTCACGATCGTTTTGGCCGTCTGGTGCACAGGTACATACATTGGCATACATTGTCAACACCCGTCTGCCAAGAATGCATCCCTCTTTGAGGAATCGAACAGCACCGCCCAAACGACTCGCCGCGTACAGTGTCCCACCAAGGTTATGGAATGTGCCGGAGATACACCGGAGCAGCGTCGACGCATCGTCAGAGGTGATCCTTCCCGCCAAAGCCGAGTTGACGGCAGTTACAGCGCACTCAAGGTAGCTCAGCGTGGGCGTATAGCTATCGACATCTGCAGGTTTAAGCCGGAAACGTGCGAGGGCAAAAAATACATCTACAAGGGATGTCAGCGTGCCCCGCGTCTCCGCGCATTCCCGAACGTTTGTTCCATCCTGAAAAGGTATGCATCAGTAGAACGGAGGGCAACAAGAGCATTTACCCGTACCAGACTATCTTCGAGGGCGGTCGCAATGGCCTCCAACAAGGACCCCACAGTAAAACACACCTCCTGGTCCTGAATATGTGGCGCGTCCAGAACTCGGAGTCCAGCACGGCGTAGTCGCTCTAATGCCCGTTCCAATTTACTACGTGCCCGTGGCAACTCTGCATCCACGGTCAAAGGCCGTGACGGATCTGGAGAAACAAAGGCGTCCAGAGTCGACAAGAGTTCGCAGTACCGACGGACTGTATTTGTCGCTTCTTTTGCATGTCTTACAAGTTCCGCACCTGGCAAGAGATAAGATGCCGTTGATGAAATGTAGAAAGCAAGGCCTTACTTCCACTGTCGAGGCTCGCAGTCGCTTTGACAAACGTCCCACAAGACTGTGCGCACTCTACCAGCACGGCATCTCGGTTATTGTGCTTTGATATCGGAACAACTCTCTTCGCATCCATAGACTCCGAAAGTTGAAGTCCTCCCATTCGATCCGCGAGTTTATCGATCATGCATGATGACGATAGTGCACCGGGTACACCAGTGTCAAGATCCGATCGAGAGGACGAAGCGCAAGGGATCCCCATCAACGCCGAGATATTATCCAAGATAGATATGTCCCCCTGCGTCACAAACCAGTCAATCCACTCGGACAAAGGCACGAACACTAGACTGAGAGACGCTACCTTTTGTGCAAAACTCATCCAAGTTTCGCACATCTGAACAAAAGATCGGCCCTCTAAGAAGGAACGCTCGCAATGACACTGTGCAAGTTCGACTATCTCAGATAAACTACGCGAAATGCACGCAGCAGGCCGCTCCTCCTCCGTGGGCCCAGACGACAGTGTCCGAGCATGTGTAACACACGCCCTGTGTACTTGATCCCAAAAGGTGGTAGACTGGACGGTGCCAGGTGTGGTGAACAACAAGCACGAGAGCGCGTACATACGGAGGTGGAATATCGATTCGGGGTCCACATTTCTCGAAGAGAGCGTGGCACATGTTTTATTGATGGATGTGTATGCTTTGGTGAGCAGTGCATCCCTTGTTCTCTCGGGAATGTTGTCGTGTTTCATTCGTGGGACCCATGCGAGCAAGGAATGCGAGTGTCGAAGCGCATCAACGAGAGCGTTTATGGAGAAGGGTGGGGGAGTGCGCGGAAGAAGAGATGTTAGAGCATTCAGCGCGTGTGTTACGAAAGTAGTCAGTAAAGTAGGCACAGTCGGGTCATCAGAAGCCGGACGCGGCATCGAAAGGAGGCACAAAGGGGATGGGTCGTCACCACCCGACTGTGCTGCTCCTGAGATACGCAACAAACGTGGATACATGTCACCGAGAATCCGTACTGCGTCCTCGTACTGGCATCAACGCCGTGAGCGTCGCCGCAGAACGACCAGAGATCTAGTACACACCATTTCGAGCGTGATTAGCTTTCCGGCGATGCTACAAGCTGCCCGTTCTACATCTAGGTCATCGGGTATGACCTCACGGAGTTTTTCGAGAGCGTTTTTCGCTGTTTTCGCCGCATCAAACACCTTGGTCGTGGTCGTGTTCGTACGACCGGTCCTTGTGTCCTCGGGGGCGAACTTCCACCCAGACTGTGCAGCAGCGGACAACGTTTGGAGTGACGCGTTCACTATCCGCATCGATTTCGCTCGTTCATCCTCCGTCGTGGGTGGTAATGGGTCCACTTTAGACAACTGCTGTTTCGAATGGCGTGTTTCATGTGGCGCCGATTTAGATACGGGTTTAGAGGTATTATTTGTCGTGTTAGTATTCGTTCGGGTAGTTCTCCGCGTTGAATTGGTTGTCTTCGTGGTCGGCATCGAAGCCTTAGTGCAAGCTGGGTTGGAGTCGCGTCCTATACCAAAGTCGTGACATGTCACGTGATCATCATATTATCATCCCACACACACGGGACTTGCAAAAATCGATTACGTAAGTGTTGTGTGTCTGGTCTGGTAGTCTAGTCAAGCTTCAAGCTTCAAGTTCGATTGGCACGTTCCAACGGACTTGGCTTGCGAATAACAAGATTGTCTACTCCACTTGCAATATCTCATCAACGCATTAGTCGAGGTGTGCTTGGAGAAGCAGACCAAATTACCAATCAAACATCTCCCTCTAAAGCCTAATTGCCATCTGGACATCTTCATCCAGCCTACACACAATCCCAACCAAACTACCGAATCCGTAAAACTGCGTCCCAACCGCGAACAACAGCTCCCCCACCACGGTAAGGCAGACAAGAGCGTCATTTTGAGGTGCATGTAGCGTTCACGGACGATTTGCGTGAGCGTCGGCTTGCCGGTTGGGCGTGTTGCGCAATGAAGTGCATCGATGAACATTCCATAGTACGCTTTGGACGATCTCGTTCACCACGGACATGGCTCGTAGATGGGCTGAGTTTTGGAGAAGGATCCCATTCGCTTCGAACTTGTTGGTATGCATATCTTCGTCGCTCCACAGAGCATGGTTCCTCGGATCCTCACACGATTGCAGGGTTTAGATAGCTCGGACTCTCCGACGCGGTGAAAGCAAATTTCAAAACGAGCGTGCTAACATCATAAATCATAAAATTATCCGCTTTCGTTCCAAAGGCTCGAGAGTCATCTATAAGTCGCCGTGCTTGGTTTGTGTGAGTTGAACCTAGTGCAGTATGACGAATATCTGTCAATTCGGGTAATTCACTCATTCCTAATAATTCGTTCAGATGTCCATGTGACTGCGTAACCCTGCACTTATCAGGACGATGGTTCCTATCGGATTGGTAAAATCGGGACAAGTAGCAGTTATATCGCTCAATCGTGTCAGTCACTCATGCTTCTTTCGAACCTCCGCTGCTTCTAAGCGATTAGTGCTCCGAAGAACGATGTCAGGTACTCATCTTTTCTGGATAGCATCACCGCCGTAAGTCCCACACTGTATCTCTCGAAATTATGGCGAGGATCGGCCTCGCATACTTCAATCACTCGATGGCCCTTGTTGAGTTGTTGTGCACCTCTTCGTGAAGCCATCTGTTATCCAGCCCACATCATAGCGTTTAGACAGGACTCATCTGGTACCCATCTCTTTATTAGGTCCAGGATGTGCCGAATCATTCATAACTGCGCCCATGTTACACCGTGGATTCAGACCCAGTCTACGCGAAGAGACGTCGGATACAATACCAGCAATCTGGCCGTTCCCAGCCATAGGTGGGTATGGGCGGTGATTGAGATACTTTTGCTGAGCGCATACGATAGCCATACGACCCGCAGAATGGATGATCCGGATAGAAACTGCTCACACCGTCTTTGGACCTTTTGTTGAGGTAAGCAGGTATTCTACGGGGGATAAATAGCCTCGCGTCTTGTCCATCTGTCAACCCTCAAAGCACCATGTCAAACCCTGTTTACCCTATTCCTGTTGTTCTCACAATCGACTCAGGTTTGTCACATTGTTAACCCACCATTTACCTCGTCCTCACTATGGGCACAGACTGGGCCAGCTTCGTGGTCGTCGCTTCTGACGGATTGGTTGAACTTGACCCCAACGTCACATATCCGAAGGACGTTTATTTCCTTGGGTCCCAACTTTTCGTTGGAACACAGCTTAGTCACAAGCCTCAGTACACAATCATTCAGTGAATAACCTCGATTTCATTTTTTCTGGTGATTCAAGTCTTCCTGCGTTACGCGTTGCACAGGTTCCAGATCTCCAGCGATGGCTCACCCATTGACATCATTACTTCGCACGGAGACGAGTCCACTACCCCCGGACCGGGCAGCGTGTCCTTCTCTATCAACGGAGTGGGTTTTTCTGCAAAGTCGATACGCATGGTCTCACATAATCAACCAGGTCACCTACACGAACAACACCGACAACGGTGAGATATCCCTTTTCGATTCATTCTTCATGTTCTTTATTGATCGAGCGCTTCATGATTCTTTTCAGGTGATGGTGTCAAGTGAGTTTTGTCCTCGAACGAGCCCGAGTGAATGGTCTCATGCGATTGTAACAGTGCCAAAGCGTTCTCAAGGGTCCCTGTCAAGTCTTGAAAAAGTGGTTGCACTGAGATGTTTGGAGTGTACGAATATTCGCTGGATCGTGAATGGTTGCGCATGAAATTTGTTTGTCGTATGTTTCTTGACGAGAAAGAATAGTGAGATTGCCGATATGATCATGCGCACATGACTTTGTGATCGTCTGATGAGACAATCGCGCAATCGCACATCTTGCCACGACATTCTCTCACTTCGCCCTCGTACCACCACTCTATTCTCAGCCCAACAGTTCTCTTGACAGTCCTTCTGGTGTCGTGTATTGCTACTGGTAGTGTGCAGTATGTGGTATAAACCCCTCGCTCACATCATTCCTCCGGAGTCCATCGTCCTATAAAAAGACGAAAAGCGTCTGACGCTCTACATACTCGGCGGATTCTAATCCCCCAAGCAACGTGGTGCGACGCCAAAAAAAAAATAGCCAACGATAGCGACAACATCAAGGGTCAACGTTTCAACCGTCGACCACAACTATCTCGCCTTGCCCTCCTCTCCCAATCCTGCACTCGCATTACGAATGCTCGTCAACACCTCCTTGCAATATTTGAGCTTGTCCACCAACCGCTGGTGGAACTTCGCTTGGGCCGCATCGACCGCGACAGACTGGACAGCCTGTGCCATGATCTCGCTCAGCGTGTACCGCGTTAATTTGTAGTTCTTGTCAATGTGGGTCACTAGCAAACCGTGCGAGGACAGAATCACTTTGGAATGGTCATAAAAGTTGAACTGGGCTCACGCATCAGACGAGAACAAAGAGCGTAGCATCAAAAAAATGAGAGAAACTCACCTGCAGAACGTCGTGACTCATCTTGAAGACAATGACGTGCTTCATCCGTAGATACTTTTGAACAAAGTCCATCCCCCCCGTCCGATGGAGATCCTCAAACGTGTATTCATAATCACCATATAGCCGATCCATAATATACCGCTCAAAATGCTTTAGCAGATATACCTTGTTCTTGAGATCGTCCGGAAATTTTGACACCGAGTAATTCTTCCGAACATAGACTTGTCCGTGCCGATGAGACGAAATAAAGTCAAAATGCCTGGCAGACATGAGAACCCACTCGTTCAATCGTCGCACCGATACTCACTGTTTATCCGCAGCTAGAATGAGTGTCGTGCTGTCATTAAAGTGCACCCCCACAGACCCGTCCGTCAACGCATACCCCATCCCATACTTGTTGCAATAGTCGACCCATGACACGATAAACACCCGTTCATCCGGTAGACACGCATCTTCGCGCGGATCGCGAAACACCTTGCCCATCGCTTTCGCATCAAACGCCAACGTCAATGTCCGTGCGGCCGCATCGAAACCATTCACCCGTGGTTGGCTTTCCGTCTCCGATTCCGGCACAGACGCAACCTCTTTACGCTCCTCCCGCGCACGTTCCTTTCCTTTAGGCTCCTTGCGTACAGGAGGGACATTCTCTTGTTCCTCTTCGGCCTGGTGAGCATCATGTCTTGTGACGGGTGCCATCTGAGCCACGATCCGCGCCTTTTGGGATTCGAGCTCTTTCTGCCTCTGCAAATCAAAGTTCTTTTCCCGTGTCCCCCGCGGTGCTTCTGGTTCCTCCTCTTCGATATCACCCAATGCCCTCGTCGAACGCACAGTACGAAGAGGGGATGGCTTGGTCTCTTTAGCAGCTTGAAGTTTTCGGAACAGCGGAGAGTCTTTCGCGTTGTTGGTCGTGGACATGACGAGGGGCTGTCTTGCCGAACTGAGCAGTGCAGAGATGGGGCTGCCAGGTTGGACAGCCTTCTGGAACTCCTTCTCTTGTTGGGCAATACTCGACGTGATCGGGTTACCGCTTCTGTCGGGTTGGACGTTGGCAGGTTGTGTACTGGGTACATCAACGTGCGTGACTTGGTCGTCATCGAGCCAGGCCGCCTTTTTTATCTTGGCGAGGTTGATGATGGACATGGGACGGGTGATGTAACGAAAGTCGGGTGGAGCGTCATGAGCGGAAAGGGGAATAAAGGCTGGTACGATACCATAGTCGATAAAGGGCGAGGCAATGATTTCAAGCAGTGTCGGACGCTGGCTGGGGTCTGGAGTCAGAATGGATGTGATGCATTCGCGTGCATCGGCAGAGATGCGTCTCTCTGAAGGGAATTCATACACGTTGTCACGAATGCGACTAGATATGCCTGAGCGAGAGAGAACGCAACGGTAGAAAATGACTCACGTGTAAATGTCCTTGACGTCTTTGGTCTGAAATGGTGGACGACCGATGAGGAGGGTGTAGAGAATGACACCAATAGACCAAGTGTCGACTTCGAAGC
Organism: Xerocomus potaroensis; assembly: GCA_038088895.1. Classification (NCBI taxonomy): domain Eukaryota; kingdom Fungi; phylum Basidiomycota; class Agaricomycetes; order Boletales; family Boletaceae; genus Xerocomus; species Xerocomus potaroensis. The sequence goes on from JBBPJT010000827.1 coordinate 11,809, forward strand.
TGTGACCGTTTGCTGTATCGAAGAGAACTTCTGGGGCGATGTAATTTGGGGTGCCGCAAATGGTCTTCTTCCTTTCACCAGGGTTCTCGATGAGCGCAGCAAGGCCAAAGTCGCCGACTTTGATGTTCATGTTGGTGTCAAGGAATAAATTACCGAGTTTAAGGTCACGGTGAATAACTTGGTGAGTGTGCATGTAGTTGCAAGCACCAATGATCTGGACGAGAAAGAAGCGGGCTTCTGGTTCTGAAAAGCGACGTCGGCGACGGAGCATGTCCATGAGCGAGCCGCTTTGACAGAGTTCGAGGGTCATGTAGACATTATCATCATCTTCGAAGCATTCGTAAAATCGGACAATGTTTGGATGCGCGAGCGAACGATGGATCTTTATTTCAGCATACAGCTAGTGAAAAAAAAAACGTCAAGCAAGGGCGGCGTATGCGCGGAGGTGTGCGGCGGACCTTTGTTTTTGCTTTTTTGGTCTTGAGAGAGGACTTGGTGACGACTTTGCATGCGTGGCGTGTACCACGGACGTCCTTTACTTCATAGACACGAGCAAAGCCACCCTGTGAAAGCCAAGTGAGCTATGGTCGGATTAGCGGTCTTGCCAACAGACCTCGCCCAAGAAACCGACGCGGTGGAACTCCAAAAGTCTGTTCTTGTCTGTGATGACTTTTGGTGGTGACGGCGGTGTCGTTTTGCTGTTCTGTCTCGGTAACGGCGGATCGGGCTTTGCAAGTTCGAGTTTCGCGGGTGATGGTGGTCGTTGGTTGATAGCATTTGAGAATGGCGGACGACGTTGAGGTTGCGCAGGGGCCATGTATCGACAAGTTCAATGGCCTAACACCAAGAAACGGTCGATGTGCTTGTTGTTTTCTGTGGCTGACCCGGAATGCAATGCAGTTGCGCGTGTCGGTCACGTGCAAATTCAACTTGATAATAATCACGTGTATATCATGTGACCAGCCCCTGTCCTGTCCAAGGACACCGCCACACCGCCGCTAGAAAACGACGGACACAACTGCACCGCATCCGAGTCGCCCGTACACAAAGCCTGCGCAGAAACGGCCTTACAGACGGTCCCTTGCGCAGTCCTCGATGACCTCACCCATCAAACCAGACGATGGACCGTATGTGCTCTCGTCTGACATGACATCGTCCACAGTCGTCCCACACGCATGACATGGGGCCAACATGTCCACCACCATGTCTACGCAGCACACACGTTTGTAACGCTTTGCAAAAGCCCACCCCTCGCTTATCGTCTGTTCATACAATCGGTCGTGCCCCATCGATCGAATCTGCCCACCTGATCAGCGTTGGGTGACACTCGTCCCTGCTCTGTCCTGCACCCAATGGCGACCCTACCGCTGCTCTACAGGGCCCAAAACGAACCACTCAGTTCCAAATCATCAAACGACGTCATTCGACTCGAGAAGAGCAAGGTAAGAGAAAGGTAACGGTAAACAATGAACGGTACGGAAGCCGAATCGATCGATCCTCCATGACCGCAAACTAACCAGACCACGAAATGAAATCAAGACCATCAATCGAACCAAGAATCCTTCGGACATGTACCAAAAGGCGCGCTGCTCTGATGCTTCCACAAGAGTGGTTAGAGGGCAATGGAAGCATTGCACACATCACCCTGCTTCATCATTCACAATCGCGCACGCACAACGTCATTGCTTCTGCCTTTCCATCCATCCATTCACAGACATTAGAGAACCGAGTCAACGGCTCCGACATCGAGTACGCATACAACCTGGGCATATGACATCGTACGACCATGAGCGATCATGTATCCATGTGTACATGTACAAGTTCATCAACAAGAACGGCGGTCGTCGATCAACGACAACGAGTAAAGGAAAGGAACCAACGACAACAAGAAAACATACGTCATCCACACCTCGCCATGTCCTCTGAGCGCAAGCGCCATCAACAAAAGAATGATATTAAAAAAGAGCGAAATGCGAATGGGCTGCAATATACTTCTCCTTCTCTGTACGCGTGACTGTGTGTGTGCAAATGTGTCGCAAACAAAACGAGCATGGGCAGAAACAAAGAAAGAAAAAGGACAAAAAATATATGAACAATGAACGCGTCCGTAAGTGCAATGGCGAAAGGAGAGGGGGAGAAAAGGAAACCGATGAAACAGGAGATGGAGGCGAGCGAGAGCAGACCAAACGCGGTCAGAACGACGAACGATCTCACCGCGCATCCAGCCGTTCCCTACACAGCGGGCACGTTTGGCTCCGGTCCAGCCAGCTTTCCAAACACTTTCCATGAAACCTGTACACATCGTTAGCACCGTGACGCCCATCACGAAGAGGAAACACCTACGCATGTTTGCAGATCCCCCCCAAGATCCCCCCCTCGCATTCCTTGAACTGCGTCATGCAAATCGCACACTTTTCCACCGAGACACCCAATAGCGACAATTTGAGCTTGACGCGTCCGTCCCGCGTCACCCGCCGTCGTACCAGTTCCACCCTACCCACCCCATAGCGCCG